>OX451739.1:389869472-389881972 GCA_948472305.1 Vicia faba | reverse complement strand
TTATTTGACATTGTTGTTGTTGTTGACGGTGTTGTTGTTGTTGTTGTTTATTTGACATTGTTGTTGTTTTTGACGTTGTTGTTGTTGTTTATTTGACGTTGTTGTTGTTGTTGTTTATTTGACGTTGTTGTTGTTGTTGTTTATTTGACGTTGTTGTTGTTGTTTATTTGACGTTGTTATTGACGTTGTTGTTGTTGTTATTGTTTATTTGATGTTGTTGTTTTTGTTTATTTGACGTAGTTGTTGTTGTTGACGTTGTTGTTGTTGTTGTTTATTTGACGTTTTTGTTGTTGATGTTGTTGTTGTTTTCGTTGTTGTTTATTTGACGTTGTTGTAGTTGTTTAATTGACGTTGTTGTTGTTGTTGTTGTTTATTTGACGTTGTTGTTGTTGTTGTTGTTGTTATTGTTGTTTATTTGACGTTGTTGTTGTTGTTTATTTGACGATGTTGTTGTTTATTTGACGTTGTTGTTGTTGTTGTTGACGTTGTTGTTATTGTTTATTTGACGTTGTTGTTGTTGTTTATTTGACATTGTTGTTGTTGTTGTTATTGTTTATTTGACGTTGTTGTTGTTGTTGTTTATTTGGCGTTGTTGTTGTTGTTGTCGTTGTTGTTGTTGTTGTTGTTTATTTGACGTTGTTGTTGTTGATGTTGTTTTTGTAGTTGTTTATTTGACGTTGTTGTTGTTGTTGTTTATTTGACGTTGTTGTTGTTGTTTATTTGACGTTGTTGTTGTTGTTGTTTATTTGACATTGTTGTTGTTGACGGTGTTGTTGTTGTTGTTTATTTGACGTTGTTGTTGTTGTTTATTTGACGTTGTTGTTGTTGACGTTGTTGTTGTTGTTTATTTGACGTTGTGGTTGTTGACATAGTTTTTGTTGTTGTTGTTTATTTGACGTTGTTGTTGTTGTTGACGTTGTTGTTGTTGTTGTTGACATAGTTGTTGTTGTTGTTGTTTATTTGACGTTGTTGTTGTTGTTGACGTTGTTGTTGTTGTTGTTTATTTGACGTTGTTGTTGTTTATTTGACATTGTTGTTGTTGTTGTTGACGTTGTTGTTGTTGTTATTGTTTATTTGACGTTGTTTTAGTATTGTTGTTTATTTGACATTGTTGTTGTTATTTATTTGACGTTGTTGTGGGTGACATTGTTGTTGTTGTTGTTTATTTGACGTTGTTGTTGTTGTTTATTTGACGTAGTTGTTGTTGTTGACGTTGTTGTTGTTGTTGTTGTTGTTGTTTATTTGACGTTTTTGTTGTTGTTGATGTTGTTGTTGTTGTTGTTGTTGTATATTTGACGTTGTTGTTGTTGTTGTTATTGTTGTTGTTGTTGTTGTTTATTTGACATTGTTGTTGTTGTTGTTTATTTGACGATGTTGTTGTTTATTTGACATTGTTGTTGTTGTTATTGACGTTGTTGTTGTTGTTTATTTGACGTTGTTGTTGTTGTTATTGTTTATTTGACGTTGTTGTTGTTGTTTATTTGATGTTGTTGTTTTTGTTGTTGACGTTGTTGTTGTTGTTGTTGTTTATTTGACGTTGTTGTTGTTGTTGACGTTGTTGTTGTTGTTATTGTTTATTTGACGTTGTTGTTGTTGTTGTTGTTTATTTGACGTTGTTGTTATTGTTGTTGTTGTTGTTTACTTGACGTTGTTGTTGTTGTTGTTGTTGTTTATTTGACGTTGTTGTTGTTGTTGTTGACATAGTTGTTGTTGTTGTTTATTTGACGTTTTTGTTGTTGTTGTTTATTTGACATTGTTGTTGTTGACGAGGTTGTTGTTGTTGTTGTTGTTGTTGTTTATTAGACATTGTTGTTGTTGTTGTTTATTTGACGTTGTTGTTGTTGTTGTTGTTGTTTACTTGACGTTGTTGTTCTTGTTGTTTATTTGACGTTGTTGTTGTTGTTGACATAGTTGTTGTTGTTGTTTATTTGACGTTGTTGTTATTGTTTATTTGACATTGTTGTTGTTGTTGACGGTGTTGTTGTTGTTGTTGTTTATTTGACATTGTTGTTGTTTTTGACGTTGTTGTTGTTGTTTATTTGACGTTGTTGTTGTTGTTGTTTATTTGACGTTGTTGTTGTTGTTTATTTGACGTTGTTATTGACGTTGTTGTTGTTGTTATTGTTTATTTGACGTTGTTGTTGTTGTTTATTTGACGTAGTTGTTGTTGTTGACGTTGTTGTTGTTGTTGTTTATTTGACGTTTTTGTTGTTGATGTTGTTGTTGTTTTCGTTGTTGTTTATTTGACGTTGTTGTAGTTGTTTAATTGACGTTGTTGTTGTTGTTGTTTATTTGACGTTGTTGTTGTTGTTGTTGTTATTGTTGTTGTTGTTGTTTATTTGATGTTGTTGTTGTTGTTGTTTATTTGACGATGTTGTTGTTGTTGTTTATTTGACGTTGTTGTTGTTGTTGACGTTGTTGTTGTTGTTTATTTGACGTTGTTGTTGTTGTTTATTTGACATTGTTGTTGTTGTTGTTATTGTTTATTTGACGTTGTTGTTGTTTTTGTTTATTTGGCGTTGTTGTTGTTGTTGACGTTGTTGTTGTTGTTGTTGTTTATTTGACGTTGTTGTTGTTGATGTTGTTTTTGTAGTTGTTTATTTGACGTTGTTGTTATTGTTGTTTATTTGACGTTGTTGTTGTTGTTTATTTGACGTTGTTGTTGTTGTTGTTTATTTGACATTGTTGTTGTTGACGGTGATGTTGTTGTTGTTTATTTGACGTTGTTGTTGTTGTTGTTTATTTGACGTTGTTGTTGTTGACGTTGTTGTTGTTGTTGTTTATTTGACGTTGTTGTTGTTGACATAGTTGTTATTGTTGTTGTTTATTTGATGTTGTTGTTGTTGTTGACGTTGTTGTTGTTGTTTATTTTACGTTGTTGTTGTTGTTGACATAGTTGTTGTTGTTGTTGTTTATTTGACGTTGTTGTTGTTGTTGACGTTGTTGTTGTTGTTGTTTATTTGACGTTGTTGTTGTTTATTTGACATTGTTGTTGTTGTTGTTGACGTTGTTGTTGTTGTTATTGTTTATTTGACGTTGTTTTAGTATTGTTGTTTATTTGACATTGTTGTTGTTATTTATTTGACGTTGTTGTGGGTGACATTGTTGTTGTTGTTGTTTATTTGACGTTGTTGTTGTTGTTGTAGTTTATTTGACGTTGTTGTTGTTGTTTATTTGACGTTGTTGTTGTTGTTGTTGTTTATTTGACATTGTTGTTGTTGTTATTGTTGTTGACGTTGTTGTTGTTTATTTGACGTTGTTGCTGTTGTTGTTCTTTATTTGACATTGTTATTGTTTATTTGACGTCGTTGTTGTTGTTTATTTGACGTTGTTGTTGTTGATGTTGTTGTTGTTTTTATTGTTTATTTGACGTTGTTGTTGTTTATTTAACGTAGTTGTTGTTGACGTTGTTGTTGTTGTTTTTGTTTATTTGACGTTTTTGTTGTTGTTGATGTTGTTGTTGTTGTTGTTTATTTGACGTCGTTTTTTTTTTTTGACGGTGATGTTGTTGTTGTTGTTTATTTGACGTTGTTATTGTTGTTGTTGTTTATTTGACGTTGTTGTTGTTGATGATGTTGTTGTTGTTGTTGTTTATTTGACATTGTTGTTGTTGTTGTTGTTGACGTTGTTGTTGTTTATTTGACATTGTTGTGGTTGTTGTTGTTCTTTATTTGACGTTGTTATTGTTTATTTGACGTTGTTGTTGTTGTTTATTTAACGTTGTTGTTGTTTACGTTGTTGTTGTTTACGTTGTTGTTGTTGTTATTGTTTATTTGACGTTGTTGTTGTTGTTTATTTGACGTAGTTGTTGTTGTTGACATTGTTGTTGTTGTTGTTTATTTGACTTTTTTTGTTGTTGATGTTGTTGTTGTTGATGTTTATTTGACGTTGTTGTTGTTGTTGTTGTTTATTTGACGTTGTTATTGTTGACGGTGTTGTTGTTGTTATTTATTTGACTTTGTTGTTGTTGTTGTTGTTTATTTGACGTTTTTGTTGTTGACGTTGCTGTTGTTGTTTATTTGACGTTGTTGTTGTTGTTGACATAGTTGTTGTTGTTGTTGTTGTTTATTTGACATTTTTGTTGTTGTTGATGTTGTTGTTGTTTTCGTTGTTGTTTATTTGACGTTGTTGTAGTTGTTTAATTGACGTTGTTGTTGTTGTTGTTGTTTATTTGACGTTGTTGTTGTTGTTGTTGTTATTGTTGTTGTTGTTGTTTATTTGACGTTGTTGTTGTTGTTCTTTATTTGACGTTGTTGTCGTTGTTGTTGTTTATTTGACGTTGTTGTTGTTGTTGACGTTGTTGTTGTTGTTTTTCTGACATTGTTGTTGTTGTTGTTATTGTTTATTTGACGTTGTTGTTGTTGTTTATTTGACGTTGTTGTTGTTGACGTTGTTGTTGTTGTTATTGTTTATTTGACGTTGTTGTTGTTGTTGTTTATTTGACGTAGTTGTTGTTGTTGACGTTGTTGTTGTTGTTGTTTATTTGACATTTTTGTTGTTGTTGATGTTGTTGTTGTTTTTGTTTTTGTTTATTTGACGTTGTTGTTGTTGTTTATTTGACGTTGTTGTTGTTGTTGTTTATTTGACGTTGTTGTTGTTGTTGTTGTTGTTATTGTTGTTGTTGTTGTTTATTTGACGTTGTTGTTGTTGTTGTTTATTTGACGTTGTTGTTGTTTATTTGACATTGTTGTTGTTGTTATTGACGTTGTTGTTGTTGTTTATTTGATGTTGTTGTTGTTTATTTGACATTGTTGTTGTTGTTATTGTTTATTTGACGTTGTTGTTGTTGTTGTTGTTTATTTGATGTTGTTGTTTTTGTTGTTGTCGTTGTTGTTGTTGTTGTTGTTGTTGTTGTTGTTTATTTGACGTTGTTGTTGTTGTTGACGTTGTTGTTGTTGTTGTTTATTTGACGTTGTTGTTGTTGTTGACATAGTTGTTGATGTTGTTTATTTGACGTTGTTGTTGTTGTTGTTTATTTGACATTGTTGTTGTTGACGGTGTTGTTGTTGTTGTTGTTGTTGTTTATTTGACATTGTTGTTGTTGTTGTTTACTTGACGTTGTTGTTGTTGTTGTTTACTTGACGTTGTTGTTCTTGTTGTTTATTTGACGTTGTTGTTGTTGTTGACATAGTTGTTATTGTTGTTTATTTGACGTTGTTGTTATTGTTTATTTGACATTGTTGTTGTTGTTGACGGTGTTGTTGTTGTTGTTGTTGTTGTTTATTTGACATTGTTGTTGTTTTTGACGTTGTTGTTGTTGTTTATTTGACGTTGTTGTTGTTGTTGTTGTTTATTTGACGTTGTTGTTGTTGTTGTTTATTTGACGTTGTTGTTGTTGTTTATTTGACGTTGTTGTTGTTGTTATTGTTTATTTGACGTTGTTGTTGTTGTTTATTTGACGTAGTTGTTGTTGTTGACGTTGTTGTTGTTGTTGTTTATTTGACGTTTTTGTTGTTGATGTTGTTGTTGTTTTCGTTGTTGTTTATTTGACGTTATTGTAGTTGTTTAATTGACGTTGTTGTTGTTGTTGTTTATTTGACGTTGTTGTTGTTGTTGTTGTTATTGTTGTTGTTGTTGTTTATTTGACGTTGTTGTGGTTGTTGTTTATTTGACGATGTTGTTGTTGTTGTTTATTTGACGTTGTTGTTGTTGTTGACGTTGTTGTTGTTGTTTATTTGACGTTGTTGTTGTTGTTTATTTGACATTGTTGTTGTTGTTGTTATTGTTTATTTGACGTTGTTGTTGTTTTTGTTTATTTGGCGTTGTTGTTGTTGTTGACGTTGTTGTTGTTGTTGTTGTTTATTTGACGTTGTTGTTGTTGATGTTGTTTTTGTAGTTGTTTATTTGACGTTGTTGTTATTGTTGTTTATTTGACGTTGTTGTTGTTGTTTATTTGACGTTGTTGTTGTTGTTGTTTATTTGACATTGTTGTTGTTGACGGTGATGTTGTTGTTGTTTATTTGACGTTGTTGTTGTTGTTGTTTATTTGACGTTGTTGTTGTTGACGTTGTTGTTGTTGTTGTTTATTTGACGTTGTTGTTGTTGACATAGTTGTTATTGTTGTTGTTTATTTGACGTTGTTGTTGTTGTTGACGTTGTTGTTGTTGTTTATTTTACGTTGTTGTTGTTGTTGACATAGTTGTTGTTGTTGTTGTTTATTTGACGTTGTTGTTGTTGTTGACGTTGTTGTTGTTGTTGTTTATTTGACGTTGTTGTTGTTTATTTGACATTGTTGTTGTTGTTGTTGACGTTGTTGTTGTTGTTATTGTTTATTTGACGTTGTTTTAGTATTGTTGTTTATTTGACATTGTTGTTGTTATTTATTTGACGTTGTTGTGGGTGACATTGTTGTTGTTGTTGTTTATTTGACGTTGTTGTTGTTGTTGTAGTTTATTTGACGTTGTTGTTGTTGTTTATTTGACGTTGTTGTTGTTGTTGTTGTTTATTTGACATTGTTGTTGTTGTTATTGTTGTTGACGTTGTTGTTGTTTATTTGACGTTGTTGCTGTTGTTGTTCTTTATTTGACATTGTTATTGTTTATTTGACGTCGTTGTTGTTGTTTATTTGACGTTGTTGTTGTTGATGTTGTTGTTGTTTTTATTGTTTATTTGACGTTGTTGTTGTTTATTTAACGTAGTTGTTGTTGACGTTGTTGTTGTTGTTTTTGTTTATTTGACGTTTTTGTTGTTGTTGATGTTGTTGTTGTTGTTGTTTAATTGACGTCGTTTTTTTTTTTTGACGGTGATGTTGTTGTTGTTGTTTATTTGACGTTGTTATTGTTGTTGTTGTTTATTTGACGTTGTTGTTGTTGATGATGTTGTTGTTGTTGTTGTTTATTTGACATTGTTGTTGTTGTTGTTGTTGACGTTGTTGTTGTTTATTTGACATTGTTGTGGTTGTTGTTGTTCTTTATTTGACGTTGTTATTGTTTATTTGACGTTGTTGTTGTTGTTTATTTAACGTTGTTGTTGTTTACGTTGTTGTTGTTTACGTTGTTGTTGTTGTTATTGTTTATTTGACGTTGTTGTTGTTGTTTATTTGACGTAGTTGTTGTTGTTGACATTGTTGTTGTTGTTGTTTATTTGACTTTTTTTGTTGTTGATGTTGTTGTTGTTGATGTTTATTTGACGTTGTTGTTGTTGTTGTTGTTTATTTGACGTTGTTATTGTTGACGGTGTTGTTGTTGTTATTTATTTGACTTTGTTGTTGTTGTTGTTGTTTATTTGACGTTTTTGTTGTTGACGTTGCTGTTGTTGTTTATTTGACGTTGTTGTTGTTGTTGACATAGTTGTTGTTGTTGTTGTTGTTTATTTGACATTTTTGTTGTTGTTGATGTTGTTGTTGTTTTCGTTGTTGTTTATTTGACGTTGTTGTAGTTGTTTAATTGACGTTGTTGTTGTTGTTGTTGTTTATTTGACGTTGTTGTTGTTGTTGTTGTTATTGTTGTTGTTGTTGTTTATTTGACGTTGTTGTTGTTGTTCTTTATTTGACGTTGTTGTCGTTGTTGTTGTTTATTTGACGTTGTTGTTGTTGTTGACGTTGTTGTTGTTGTTTTTCTGACATTGTTGTTGTTGTTGTTATTGTTTATTTGACGTTGTTGTTGT
This sequence comes from Vicia faba, assembly GCA_948472305.1. Classification (NCBI taxonomy): domain Eukaryota; kingdom Viridiplantae; phylum Streptophyta; class Magnoliopsida; order Fabales; family Fabaceae; genus Vicia; species Vicia faba. Next base: position 389,874,367 of record OX451739.1, on the reverse strand, counting down.
TGTTTATTTGACGTTGTTGTTGTTGACGTTGTTGTTGTTGTTATTGTTTATTTGACGTTGTTGTTGTTGTTGTTTATTTGACGTAGTTGTTGTTGTTGACGTTGTTGTTGTTGTTGTTTATTTGACGTTTTTGTTGTTGTTGATGTTGTTGTTGTTTTTGTTTTTGTTTATTTGACGTTGTTGTTGTTGTTTATTTGACGTTGTTGTTGTTGTTGTTTATTTGACGTTGTTGTTGTTGTTGTTGTTGTTATTGTTGTTGTTGTTGTTTATTTGACGTTGTTGTTGTTGTTGTTTATTTGACGTTGTTGTTGTTTATTTGACATTGTTGTTGTTGTTATTGACGTTGTTGTTGTTGTTTATTTGATGTTGTTGTTGTTTATTTGACATTGTTGTTGTTGTTATTGTTTATTTGACGTTGTTGTTGTTGTTGTTGTTTATTTGATGTTGTTGTTTTTGTTGTTGTCGTTGTTGTTGTTGTTGTTGTTGTTGTTGTTTATTTGACGTTGTTGTTGTTGTTGACGTTGTTGTTGTTGTTGTTTATTTGACGTTGTTGTTGTTGTTGACATAGTTGTTGATGTTGTTTATTTGACGTTGTTGTTGTTGTTGTTTATTTGACATTGTTGTTGTTGACGGTGTTGTTGTTGTTGTTGTTGTTGTTTATTTGACATTGTTGTTGTTGTTGTTTACTTGACGTTGTTGTTGTTGTTGTTTACTTGACGTTGTTGTTCTTGTTGTTTATTTGACGTTGTTGTTGTTGTTGACATAGTTGTTATTGTTGTTTATTTGACGTTGTTGTTATTGTTTATTTGACATTGTTGTTGTTGTTGACGGTGTTGTTGTTGTTGTTGTTGTTGTTTATTTGACATTGTTGTTGTTTTTGACGTTGTTGTTGTTGTTTATTTGACGTTGTTGTTGTTGTTGTTTATTTGACGTTGTTGTTGTTGTTGTTTATTTGACGTTGTTGTTGTTGTTTATTTGACGTTGTTGTTGTTGTTATTGTTTATTTGACGTTGTTGTTGTTGTTTATTTGACGTAGTTGTTGTTGTTGACGTTGTTGTTGTTGTTGTTTATTTGACGTTTTTGTTGTTGATGTTGTTGTTGTTTTCGTTGTTGTTTATTTGACGTTATTGTAGTTGTTTAATTGACGTTGTTGTTGTTGTTGTTTATTTGACGTTGTTGTTGTTGTTGTTGTTATTGTTGTTGTTGTTGTTTATTTGACGTTGTTGTGGTTGTTGTTTATTTGACGATGTTGTTGTTGTTGTTTATTTGACGTTGTTGTTGTTGTTGACGTTGTTGTTGTTGTTTATTTGACGTTGTTGTTGTTGTTTATTTGACATTGTTGTTGTTGTTGTTATTGTTTATTTGACGTTGTTGTTGTTGTTGTTGTTTATTTGGCGTTGTTGTTGTTGTTGACGTTGTTGTTGTTGTTGTTGTTTATTTGACGTTGTTGTTGTTGATGTTGTTTTTGTAGTTGTTTATTTGACGTTGTTGTTGTTGTTGTTTATTTGACGTTGTTGTTGTTGTTTATTTGACGTTGTTATTGATGTTGTTGTTGTTGTTATTGTTTATTTGACGTTGTTGTTGTTGTTTATTTGACGTAGTTGTTGTTGTTGACGTTGTTGTTGTTGTTGTTTATTTGACGTTTTTGTTGTTGATGTTGTTGTTGTTTTCGTTGTTGTTTATTTGACGTTGTTGTAGTTGTTTAATTGACGTTGTTGTTGTTGTTGTTTATTTGACGTTGTTGTTGTTGTTGTTGTTGTTATTGTTGTTGTTGTTGTTTATTTGATGTTGTTGTTGTTGTTGTTTATTTGACGATGTTGTTGTTGTTGTTTATTTGACGTTGTTGTTGTTGTTGACGTTGTTGTTGTTGTTTATTTGACGTTGTTGTTGTTGTTTATTTGACATTGTTGTTGTTGTTGTTATTGTTTATTTGACGTTGTTGTTGTTTTTGTTTATTTGGCGTTGTTGTTGTTGTTGACGTTGTTGTTGTTGTTGTTGTTTATTTGACGTTGTTGTTGTTGATGTTGTTTTTGTAGTTGTTTATTTGACGTTGTTGTTGTTGTTGTTTATTTGACGTTGTTGTTGTTGTTTATTTGACGTTGTTGTTGTTGTTGTTTATTTGACATTGTTGTTGTTGACGGTGTTGTTGTTGTTGTTTATTTGACGTTGTTGTTGTTGTTGTTGTTTATTTGACGTTGTTGTTGTTGACGTTGTTGTTGTTGTTGTTTATTTGACGTTGTTGTTGTTGACATAGTTGTTATTGTTGTTGTTTATTTGACGTTGTTGTTGTTGTTGACGTTGTTGTTGTTGTTTATTTTACGTTGTTGTTGTTGTTGACATAGTTGTTGTTGTTGTTGTTTATTTGACGTTGTTGTTGTTGTTGACGTTGTTGTTGTTGTTGTTTATTTGACGTTGTTGTTGTTTATTTGACATTGTTGTTGTTGTTGTTGACGTTGTTGTTGTTGTTATTGTTTATTTGACGTTGTTTTAGTATTGTTGTTTATTTGACATTGTTGTTGTTATTTATTTGACGTTGTTGTGGGTGACATTGTTGTTGTTGTTGTTTATTTGACGTTGTTGTTGTTGTTGTAGTTTATTTGACGTTGTTGTTGTTGTTTATTTGACGTTGTTGTTGTTGTTGTTTATTTGACATTGTTGTTGTTGTTGTTGTTGTTGACGTTGTTGTTGTTTATTTGACGTTGTTGTTGTTGTTGTTCTTTATTTGACATTGTTATTGTTTATTTGACGTCGTTGTTGTTGTTTATTTGATGTTGTTGTTGTTGATGTTGTTGTTGTTTTTATTGTTTATTTGACGTTGTTGTTGTTTATTTAACGTAGTTGTTGTTGACGTTGTTGTTGTTGTTGTTGTTTATTTGACGTTTTTGTTGTTGTTGATGTTGTTGTTGTTGTTGTTTATTTGACGTTGTTTTTTTTTTTTGACGGTGATGTTGTTGTTGTTGTTTATTTGACGTTGTTATTGTTGTTGTTGTTTATTTGACGTTGTTGTTGTTGATGATGTTGTTGTTGTTGTTGTTTATTTGACATTGTTGTTGTTGTTGTTGTTGACGTTGTTGTTGTTTATTTGACATTGTTGTGGTTGTTGTTGTTCTTTATTTGACGTTGTTACTGTTTATTTGACGTTGTTGTTGTTGTTGTTTATTTAACGTTGTTGTTGTTGACGTTGTTGTTGTTGTTGTTATTGTTTATTTGACGTTGTTGTTGTTGTTTATTTGACGTAGTTGTTGTTGTTGACATTGTTGTTGTTGTTGTTTATTTGACGTTTTTTTTGTTGTTGATGTTGTTGTTGTTGTTGTTTATTTGACGTTGTTGTTGTTGTTGTTTATTTGACGTTGTTATTGTTGACGGTGTTGTTGTTGTTATTTATTTGACGTTGTTGTTGTTGTTGTTGTTTATTTGACGTTTTTGTTGTTGACGTTGCTGTTGTTGTTTATTTGACGTTGTTGTTGTTGTTGACATAGTTGTTGTTGTTGTTGTTGTTTATTTGACATTTTTGTTGTTGTTGATGTTGTTGTTGTTTTCGTTGTTGTTTATTTGACGTTGTTGTAGTTGTTTAATTGACGTTGTTGTTGTTGTTGTTGTTTATTTGACGTTGTTGTTGTTGTTGTTATTGTTGTTGTTGTTGTTTATTTGACGTTGTTGTTGTTGTTCTTTATTTGACGTTGTTGTCGTTGTTGTTGTTTATTTGACATTGTTGTTGTTGTTGACGTTGTTGTTGTTGTTTTTTTGACGTTGTTGTTGTTGTTGTTATTGTTTATTTGACGTTGTTGTTGTTGTTGTTTATTTGACGTTGTTGTTGTTGACGTTGTTGTTGTTGTTATTGTTTATTTGACGTTGTTGTTGTTGTTGTTTATTTGACGTAGTTGTTGTTGTTGACGTTGTTGTTGTTGTTGTTTATTTGACGTTTTTGTTGTTGTTGATGTTGTTGTTGTTTTTGTTTTTGTTTATTTGACGTTGTTGTTGTTGTTTATTTGACGTTGTTGTTGTTGTTGTTTATTTGACGTTGTTGTTGTTGTTGTTGTTGTTATTGTTGTTGTTGTTGTTTATTTGACGTTGTTGTTGTTGTTATTTATTTGACGTTGTTGTTGTTTATTTGACATTGTTGTTGTTGTTATTGACGTTGTTGTTGTTGTTTATTTGATGTTGTTGTTGTTTATTTGACATTGTTGTTGTTGTTATTGTTTATTTGACGTTGTTGTTGTTGTTGTTTATTTGATGTTGTTGTTTTTGTTGTTGTCGTTGTTGTTGTTGTTGTTGTTGTTTATTTGGCGTTGTTGTTGTTGTTGACGTTGTTGTTGTTGTTGTTTATTTGACGTTGTTGTTGTTGACATAGTTGTTGATGTTGTTTATTTGACGTTGTTGTTGTTGTTGTTGTTTATTTGACATTGTTGTTGTTGACGGTGTTGTTGTTGTTGTTGTTGTTGTTGTTTATTTGACATTGTTGTTGTTGTTGTTTACTTGACGTTGTTGTTGTTGTTGTTGTTGTTTACTTGACGTTGTTGTTCTTGTTGTTTATTTGACGTTGTTGTTGTTGTTGACATAGTTGTTATTGTTGTTTATTTGACGTTGTTGTTATTGTTTATTTGACATTGTTGTTGTTGTTGACGGTGTTGTTGTTGTTGTTGTTGTTTATTTGACATTATTGTTGTTTTTGACGTTGTTGTTGTTGTTTATTTGACGTTGTTGTTGTTGTTGTTTATTTGACGTTGTTGTTGTTGTTGTTGTTTATTTGACGTTGTTGTTGTTGTTTATTTGACGTTGTTGTTGTTGTTATTGTTTATTTGACGTTGTTGTTGTTGTTTATTTGACGTAGTTGTTGTTGTTGACGTTGTTGTTGTTGTTGTTTATTTGACGTTTTTGTTGTTGATGTTGTTGTT
>OX451739.1:389799472-389864472 GCA_948472305.1 Vicia faba | reverse complement strand
GTTGTTGTTTATTTGACATTGTTGTTGTTTTTGACGTTGTTGTTGTTGTTTATTTGACGTTGTTGTTGTTGTTGTTTATTTGACGTTGTTGTTGTTGTTGTTTATTTAACGTTGTTATTGACGTTGTTGTTGTTGTTATTGTTTATTTGACGTTGTTGTTGTTGTTGTTTATTTGACGTAGTTGTTGTTGTTGACGTTGTTGTTGTTGTTGTTGTTGTTTATTTGACGTTTTTGTTGTTGATGTTGTTGTTGTTTTCGTTGTTGTTTATTTGACGTTGTTGTAGTTGTTTAATTGACGTTGTTGTTGTTGTTGTTTATTTGACGTTGTTGTTGTTGTTGTTGTTGTTGTTATTGTTGTTGTTGTTGTTTATTTGACGTTGTTGTTGTTGTTGTTTATTTGACGATGTTGTTGTTGTTGTTGTTTATTTGACGTTGTTGTTGTTGTTGACGTTGTTGTTGTTGTTTATTTGACGTCGTTGTTGTTGTTTATTTGACATTGTTGTTGTTGTTGTTATTGTTTATTTGAGGTTGTTGTTGTTGTTTATTTGGCGTTGTTGTTGTTGTTGACGTTGTTGTTGTTGTTGTTTATTTGACGTTGTTGTTGTTGATGTTGTTTTTGTAGTTGTTTATTTGACGTTGTTGTTGTTGTTGTTTATTTGACGTTGTTGTTGTTGTTGTTTATTTGACGTTGTTGTTGTTGTTGTTTATTTGACATTGTTGTTGTTGACGTTGTTGTTGTTGTTTATTTGACGTTGTTGTTGTTGTTGTGTATTTGGCGTTGTTGTTGTTGTTTTTGACGTTTTTGTTGTTGTTGTTTATTCGACGTTGTTGTTGTTGTTGTTTATTTGACATTGTTGTTGTTGACGGTGTTGTTGTTGTTTATTTGACATTGTTGTTGTGGTTGTTTATTTGACGTTGTTGTTGTTGACATTGTTGTTGTTGTTGTTTATTTGACGTTGTTGTTGTTGACATAGTTGTTATTGTTGTTGTTTATTTGACGTTGTTGTTGTTGTTGACGTTGTTGTTGTTGTTGTTTATTTGATTTTGTTGTTGTAGTTGACATAGTTGTTGTTGTTGTTGTTTATTTGACGTTGTTGTTGTTGACGTTGTTGTTGTTGTTGTTTATTTGACGTTGTTGTTGTTGTTTATTTGACATTGTTGTTGTTGTTGACGTTGTTGTTGTTGTTGTTGTTTATTTGACATATTTGTTGTTGTCGTTGTTGTTGTTGACGTTGTTGTTGTTGTTGTTGACAATGTTGTTGTTGTTGTTGTTTATTTGACATTGTTGTTGTTGTTGTTGTTGACGTTGTTGTTGTTTATTTGACGTTGTTGTTGTTGTTGTTCTTTATTTGACATTGTTATTGTTTATTTGACGTTGTTGTTGTTGTTTATTTAACGTTGTTGTTGTTGACGTTGTTGTTGTTGTTATTGTTTATTTGACGTTGTTGTTGTTGTTTACTTGACGTAGTTGTTGTTGTTGACATTGTTGTTGTTGTTGTTTATTTGACGTTTTTGTTGTTGTTGTTGGTGTTGTTGTTGTTGTTGTTGTTTATTTGACGTTCTTGTTGTTGTTGTTTATTTGACGTTGTTGTTGTTGACGGTGTTGTTATTGTTATTTATTTGACGTTGTTGTTGTTGTTGTTGTTGTTGTTGTTGACATTGTTGTTGTTGTTGTTGTTTATTTGACGTTGTTGTTGTTGTTGACTTAGTTGTTGTTGTTGTTGTTGTTTATTTGACGTTTTTGTTGTTGTTGATGTTGTTGTTGTTTTCGTTGTTGTTTATTTGACATTGTTGTAGTTGTGGAATTGACGTTGTTGTTGTTGTTGTTTATTTGACGTTGTTGTTGTTGTTATTGCTGTTGTTGTTGTTTATTTGACGTTGTTATTGTTGTTGTTTATTTGACGTTGTTGTCGTTGTTGTTGTTTATTTGACGTTGTTGTTGTTGTTGTTGACGTTGTTGTTGTTGTTTTTTTGACATTGTTGTTGTTGTTGTTATTGTATATTTGATGTTGTTGTTGTTGTTGTTTATTTGACGTTGTTGTTGTTGACGTTGTTGTTGTTGTTATTGTTTATTTGACATTGTTGTTGTTGTTGTTTATTTGACGTAGTTGTTGTTGTTGTTGTTTATTTGACGTTTTTGTTGTTGTTGTTATTGTTGTTGTTGTTGTTGTTTATTTGACGTTGTTGTTGTTGTTTATTTGACGTTGTTGTTGTTTATTTGACATTGTTGTTGTTGTTATTGACGTTGTTGTTGTTGTTGTTTATTTGACGTTGTTGTTGTTGTTTATTTGACATTGTTGTTGTTGTTATTGTTTATTTGACGTTGTTGTTGTTGTTGTTTATTTGATGTTGTTGTTTTTGTTATTGACGTTGTTGTTGTTGTTGTTGTTTATTTGACGTTGTTGTTGTTGTTGACGTTGTTGTTGTTGTTATTGTTTATTTGACGTTGTTGTTGTTGTTGTTGTTTATTTGACGTTGTTGTTATTGTTGTTGTTGTTGTTTACTTGACGTTGTTGTTGTTGTTGTTGTTTATTTGACGTTGTTGTTGTTGTTGACATAGTTGTTGTTGTTGTTTATTTGACGTTTTTGTTGTTGTTGTTTATTTGACATTGTTGTTGTTGACGGTGTTGTTGTTGTTGTTGTTTATTTGACATTGTTGTTGTTGTTGTTTATTTGACGTTGTTGTTGTTGTTGTTTACTTGACGTTGTTGTTCTTGTTGTTTATTTGACGTTGTTGTTGTTGTTGACATAGTTGTTGTTGTTGTTTATTTGACGTTGTTGTTATTGTTTATTTGACATTGTTGTTGTTGTTGACGGTGTTGTTGTTGTTGTTGTTGTTTATTTGACATTGTTGTTGTTTTTGACGTTGTTGTTGTTGTTGTTTATTTGACGTTGTTGTTGTTGTTGTTTATTTGATGTTGTTGTTGTTGTTTATTTGACGTTGTTATTGACGTTGTTGTTGTTGTTATTGTTTATTTGACGTTGTTGTTGTTGTTTATTTGACGTAGTTGTTGTTGTTGACGTTGTTGTTGTTGTTGTTTATTTGACGTTTTTGTTGTTGATGTTGTTGTTGTTTTCGTTGTTGTTTATTTGACGTTGTTGTAGTTGTTTAATTGACGTTGTTGTTGTTGTTGTTTATTTGACGTTGTTGTTGTTGTTGTTATTGTTGTTGTTGTTGTTTATTTGACGTTGTTGTTGTTGTTGTTTATTTGACGATGTTGTTGTTGTTGTTTATTTGACGTTATTGTTGTTGTTGACGTTGTTGTTGTTGTTTATTTGTCGTTGTTGTTGTTGTTTATTTGACATTGTTGTTGTTGTTGTTATTGTTTATTTGACGTTGTTGTTGTTGTTGTTTATTTGGCGTTGTTGTTGTTGTTGACGTTGTTGTTGTTGTTGTTGTTGTTTATTTGACGTTGTTGTTGTTGATGTTGTTTTTGTAGTTGTTTATTTGACATTGTTGTTGTTGTTGTTTATTTGACGTTGTTGTTGTTGTTTATTTGACGTTGTTGTTGTTGTTGTTTATTTGACATTGTTGTTGTTGACGGTGTTGTTGTTGTTGTTTATTTGACGTTGTTGTTGTTGTTGTTTATTTGACATTGTTGTTGTTGACGTTGTTGTTGTTGTTGTTGTTGTTTATTTGACATTGTTGTTGTTGACATAGTTGTTGTTGTTGTTGTTTATTTGACGTTGTTGTTGTTGTTGATGTTGTTGTTGTTGTTGTTTATTTTACGTTGTTGTTGTTGTTGACATAGTTGTTGTTGTTATTGTTTATTTGACGTTGTTGTTGTTGTTGACGTTGTTGTTGTTGTTGACGTTGTTGTTGTTGTTATTGTTTATTTGACGTTGTTTTAGTATTGTTGTTTATTTGACATTGTTGTTGTTATTTATTTGACGTTGTTGTGGGTGACATTATTGTTGTTGTTGTTTATTTGACGTTGTTGTTGTTGTTTATTTGACGTAGTTGTTGTTGTTGACGTTGTTGTTGTTGTTGTTGTTTATTTGATGTTTTTGTTGTTGTTGATGTTGTTGTTTTTGTTGTATATTTGACGTTGTTGTTGTTGTTGTTATTGTTGTTGTTGTTGTTGTTGTTGTTTATTTGACATTGTTGTTGTTGTTGTAGTTTATTTGACAATGTTGTTGTTGTTTATTTGACGTTGTTGTTGTTGTTGTTTATTTGACATTGTTGTTGTTGTTGTTGTTGTTGACGTTGTTGTTGTTTATTTGACGTTGTTGTTGTTCTTGTTCTTTATTTGACATTGTTATTGTTTATTTGACGTCGTTGTTGTTGTTTATTTGACGTTGTTGTTGTTGATGTTGTTGTTGTTTTTATTGTTTATTTGACGTTGTTGTTGTTTATTTGACGTAGTTGTTGTTGTTGACGTTGTTGTTGTTGTTGTTGTTGTTGTTTATTTGACGTTTTTGTTGTTGTTGATGTTGTTGTTGTTGTTGTTTATTTGACGTTGTTGTTGTTTATTTGACGGTGCTGTTGTTGTTGTTTATTTGACGTTTTTGTTGTTGTTGATGTTGTTGTTGTTTTCGTTGTTGTTTATTTGACGTTGTTGTAGTTGTTTAATTGACGTTGTTGTTGTTGTTGTTTATTTGACGTTGTTGTTGTTGTTGTTATTGTTGTTGTTGTTGTTTATTTGACGTTGTTGTTGTTGTTCTTTATTTGACGTTGTTGTCGTTGTTGTTGTTTATTTGACGTTGTTGTTGTTGTTGACGTTGTTGTTGTTGTTTTTTTGACATTGTTGTTGTTGTTGTTATTGTTTATTTGACGTTGTTGTTGTTGTTTATTTGGCGTTGTTGTTGTTGACGTTGTTGTTGTTGTTATTGTTTATTTGACGTTGTTGTTGTTGTTGTTTATTTGACGTAGTTGTTGTTGTTGTTGTTGTTTATTTGACGTTTTTGTTGTTGTTGATGTTGTTGTTGTTTTTGTTTTTGTTTATTTGACGTTGTTGTTGTTGTTTATTTGACGTTGTTGTTGTTGTTGTTTATTTGACGTTGTTGTTGTTCTTGTTGTTGTTGTTGTTGTTGTTGTTGTTTATTTGACGTTGTTGTTGTTGTTTATTTGACGTTGTTGTTGTTTATTTGACATTGTTGTTGTTGTTATTGATGTTGTTGTTGTTGTTTATTTGATGTTGTTGTTGTTTATTTGACATTGTTGTTGTTGTTATTGTTTATTTGACGTTGTTGTTGTTGTTGTTGTTGTTTATTTGATGTTGTTGTTTTTGTTGTTGTCGTTGTTGTTGTTGTTGTTGTTGTTGTTGTTGTTGTTTATTTGACGTTGTTGTTGTTGTTGACGTTGTTGTTGTTGTTGTTTATTTGACGTTGTTGTTGTTGTTTATTTGACGTTGTTGTTGTTGTTGTTTATTTGACGTTATTGTTGTTGTTGTTGTTGTTGTTTACTTGACGTTGTTGTTGTTGTTGTTGTTGTTGTTGTTGTTTATTTGACGTTGTTGTTGTTGTTGACATAGTTGTTGATGTTGTTTATTTGACGTTGTTGTTGTTGTTGTTTATTTGACATTGTTGTTGTTGACGGTGTTGTTGTTGTTGTTGTTGTTTATTTGACATTGTTGTTGTTGTTGTTTATTTGACGTTGTTGTTGTTGTTGTTTACTTGACGTTGTTGTTCTTGTTGTTTATTTGACGTTGTTGTTGTTGTTGACATAGTTGTTATTGTTGTTTATTTGACGTTGTTGTTATTGTTTATTTGACATTGTTGTTGTTGTTGACGGTGTTGTTGTTGTTGTTGTTTATTTGACATTGTTGTTGTTTTTGACGTTGTTGTTGTTGTTTATTTGACGTTGTTGTTGTTGTTGTTTATTTGACGTTGTTGTTGTTGTTGTTTATTTAACGTTGTTATTGACGTTGTTGTTGTTGTTATTGTTTATTTGACGTTGTTGTTGTTGTTGTTTATTTGACGTAGTTGTTGTTGTTGACGTTGTTGTTGTTGTTGTTGTTGTTTATTTGACGTTTTTGTTGTTGATGTTGTTGTTGTTTTCGTTGTTGTTTATTTGACGTTGTTGTAGTTGTTTAATTGACGTTGTTGTTGTTGTTGTTGTTTATTTGACGTTGTTGTTGTTGTTGTTGTTGTTGTTATTGTTGTTGTTGTTGTTTATTTGACGTTGTTGTTGTTGTTGTTTATTTGACGATGTTGTTGTTTATTTGACGGTGATGTTGTTGTTGTTGTTTATTTGACATTGTTATTGTTGTTGTTGTTTATTTGACGTTGTTGTTGTTGACGATGTTGTTGTTGTTGTTGTTTATTTGACATTGTTGTTGTTGTTGTTGTTGACGTTGTTGTTGTTTATTTGACATTGTTGTGGTTGTTGTTGTTCTTTATTTGACGTTGTTATTGTTTATTTGACGTTGTTGTTGTTGTTTATTTAACGTTGTTGTTGTTGACGTTGTTGTTGTTGTTATTGTTTATTTGACGTTGTTGTTGTTGTTTATTTGACGTAGTTGTTGTTGTTGACATTGTTGTTGTTGTTGTTTATTTGACGTTTTTTTGGTTGTTGATGTTGTTGTTGTTGTTGTTTATTTGACGTTGTTGTTGTTGTTGTTGTTTATTTGACGTTGTTATTGTTGACGGTGTTGTTGTTGTTATTTATTTGACGTTGTTGTTGTTGTTGTTGTTTATTTGACGTTTTTGTTGTTGACGTTGTTGTTGTTGTTTATTTGACGTTGTTGTTGTTGTTGTTGACATAGTTGTTGTTGTTGTTGTTGTTTATTTGACGTTTTTGTTGTTGTTGATGTTGTTGTTGTTTTCATTGTTGTTTATTTGACGTTGTTGTAGTTGTTTAATTGACGTTGTTGTTGTTGTTGTTTATTTGACGTTGTTGTTGTTGTTGTTATTGTTGTTGTTGTTGTTTATTTGACGTTGTTGTTGTTGTTCTTTATTTGACGTTGTTGTCGTTGTTGTTGTTTATTTGACGTTGTTGTTGTTGTTGACGTTGTTGTTGTTGTTTTTTTGACATTGTTGTTGTTGTTGTTATTGTTTATTTGACGTTGTTGTTGTTGTTTATTTGGCGTTGTTGTTGTTGACGTTGTTGTTGTTGTTATTGTTTATTTGACGTTGTTGTTGTTGTTGTTTATTTGACGTAGTTGTTGTTGTTGTTGTTGTTTATTTGACGTTTTTGTTGTTGTTGATGTTGTTGTTGTTTTTGTTTTTGTTTATTTGACGTTGTTGTTGTTGTTTATTTGACGTTGTTGTTGTTGTTGTTTATTTGACGTTGTTGTTGTTCTTGTTGTTGTTGTTGTTGTTGTTGTTGTTTATTTGACGTTGTTGTTGTTGTTTATTTGACGTTGTTGTTGTTTATTTGACATTGATGTTGTTGTTATTGATGTTGTTGTTGTTGTTTATTTGATGTTGTTGTTGTTTATTTGACATTGTTGTTGTTGTTATTGTTTATTTGACGTTGTTGTTGTTGTTGTTGTTTATTTGATGTTGTTGTTTTTGTTGTTGTCGTTGTTGTTGTTGTTGTTGTTGTTGTTGTTTATTTGACGTTGTTGTTGTTGTTGACGTTGTTGTTGTTGTTGTTTATTTGACGTTGTTGTTGTTGTTTATTTGACGTTGTTGTTGTTGTTGTTTATTTGACGTTATTGTTGTTGTTGTTGTTGTTGTTTACTTGACGTTGTTGTTGTTGTTGTTGTTGTTGTTGTTGTTTATTTGACGTTGTTGTTGTTGTTGACATAGTTGTTGATGTTGTTTATTTGACGTTGTTGTTGTTGTTGTTTATTTGACATTGTTGTTGTTGACGGTGTTGTTGTTGTTGTTGTTGTTGTTTATTTGACATTGTTGTTGTTGTTGTTTATTTGACGTTGTTGTTGTTGTTGTTTACTTGACGTTGTTGTTCTTGTTGTTTATTTGACGTTGTTGTTGTTGTTGACATAGTTGTTATTGTTGTTTATTTGACGTTGTTGTTATTGTTTATTTGACATTGTTGTTGTTGTTGACGGTGTTGTTGTTGTTGTTGTTTATTTGACATTGTTGTTGTTTTTGACGTTGTTGTTGTTGTTTATTTGACGTTGTTGTTGTTGTTGTTTATTTGACGTTGTTGTTGTTGTTGTTTATTTAACGTTGTTATTGACGTTGTTGTTGTTGTTATTGTTTATTTGACGTTGTTGTTGTTGTTGTTTATTTGACGTAGTTGTTGTTGTTGACGTTGTTGTTGTTGTTGTTGTTGTTTATTTGACGTTTTTGTTGTTGATGTTGTTGTTGTTTTCGTTGTTGTTTATTTGACGTTGTTGTAGTTGTTTAATTGACGTTGTTGTTGTTGTTGTTTATTTGACGTTGTTGTTGTTGTTGTTGTTGTTATTGTTGTTGTTGTTGTTTATTTGACGTTGTTGTTGTTGTTGTTTATTTGACGATGTTGTTGTTGTTGTTGTTTATTTGACGTTGTTGTTGTTGTTGACGTTGTTGTTGTTGTTTATTTGACGTTGTTGTTGTTGTTTATTTGACATTGTTGTTGTTGTTGTTATTGTTTATTTGAGGTTGTTGTTGTTGTTTATTTGGCGTTGTTGTTGTTGTTGACGTTGTTGTTGTTGTTGTTTATTTGACGTTGTTGTTGTTGATGTTGTTTTTGTAGTTGTTTATTTGACGTTGTTGTTGTTGTTGTTTATTTGACGTTGTTGTTGTTGTTGTTTATTTGACGTTGTTGTTGTTGTTGTTTATTTGACATTGTTGTTGTTGACGTTGTTGTTGTTGTTTATTTGACGTTGTTGTTGTTGTTGTGTATTTGGCGTTGTTGTTGTTGTTTTTGACGTTTTTGTTGTTGTTGTTTATTCGACGTTGTTGTTGTTGTTGTTTATTTGACATTGTTGTTGTTGACGGTGTTGTTGTTGTTTATTTGACATTGTTGTTGTGGTTGTTTATTTGACGTTGTTGTTGTTGACATTGTTGTTGTTGTTGTTTATTTGACGTTGTTGTTGTTGACATAGTTGTTATTGTTGTTGTTTATTTGACGTTGTTGTTGTTGTTGACGTTGTTGTTGTTGTTGTTTATTTGATTTTGTTGTTGTAGTTGACATAGTTGTTGTTGTTGTTGTTTATTTGACGTTGTTGTTGTTGACGTTGTTGTTGTTGTTGTTTATTTGACGTTGTTGTTGTTGTTTATTTGACATTGTTGTTGTTGTTGACGTTGTTGTTGTTGTTGTTGTTTATTTGACATATTTGTTGTTGTCGTTGTTGTTGTTGACGTTGTTGTTGTTGTTGTTGACAATGTTGTTGTTGTTGTTGTTTATTTGACATTGTTGTTGTTGTTGTTGTTGACGTTGTTGTTGTTTATTTGACGTTGTTGTTGTTGTTGTTCTTTATTTGACATTGTTATTGTTTATTTGACGTTGTTGTTGTTGTTTATTTAACGTTGTTGTTGTTGACGTTGTTGTTGTTGTTATTGTTTATTTGACGTTGTTGTTGTTGTTTACTTGACGTAGTTGTTGTTGTTGACATTGTTGTTGTTGTTGTTTATTTGACGTTTTTGTTGTTGTTGTTGGTGTTGTTGTTGTTGTTGTTGTTTATTTGACGTTCTTGTTGTTGTTGTTTATTTGACGTTGTTGTTGTTGACGGTGTTGTTATTGTTATTTATTTGACGTTGTTGTTGTTGTTGTTGTTGTTGTTGTTGTTGACATTGTTGTTGTTGTTGTTGTTTATTTGACGTTGTTGTTGTTGTTGACTTAGTTGTTGTTGTTGTTGTTGTTTATTTGACGTTTTTGTTGTTGTTGATGTTGTTGTTGTTTTCGTTGTTGTTTATTTGACATTGTTGTAGTTGTGGAATTGACGTTGTTGTTGTTGTTGTTTATTTGACGTTGTTGTTGTTGTTATTGCTGTTGTTGTTGTTTATTTGACGTTGTTATTGTTGTTGTTTATTTGACGTTGTTGTCGTTGTTGTTGTTTATTTGACGTTGTTGTTGTTGTTGTTGACGTTGTTGTTGTTGTTTTTTTGACATTGTTGTTGTTGTTGTTATTGTATATTTGATGTTGTTGTTGTTGTTGTTTATTTGACGTTGTTGTTGTTGACGTTGTTGTTGTTGTTATTGTTTATTTGACATTGTTGTTGTTGTTGTTTATTTGACGTAGTTGTTGTTGTTGACGTTGTTGTTGTTGTTTATTTGACGTTTTTGTTGTTGTTGTTATTGTTGTTGTTGTTGTTGTTTATTTGACGTTGTTGTTGTTGTTTATTTGACGTTGTTGTTGTTTATTTGACATTGTTGTTGTTGTTATTGACGTTGTTGTTGTTGTTGTTTATTTGACGTTGTTGTTGTTGTTTATTTGACATTGTTGTTGTTGTTATTGTTTATTTGACGTTGTTGTTGTTGTTGTTTATTTGATGTTGTTGTTTTTGTTATTGACGTTGTTGTTGTTGTTGTTGTTTATTTGACGTTGTTGTTGTTGTTGACGTTGTTGTTGTTGTTATTGTTTATTTGACGTTGTTGTTGTTGTTGTTGTTTATTTGACGTTGTTGTTATTGTTGTTGTTGTTGTTTACTTGACGTTGTTGTTGTTGTTGTTGTTTATTTGACGTTGTTGTTGTTGTTGACATAGTTGTTGTTGTTGTTTATTTGACGTTTTTGTTGTTGTTGTTTATTTGACATTGTTGTTGTTGACGGTGTTGTTGTTGTTGTTGTTGTTTATTTGACATTGTTGTTGTTGTTGTTTATTTGACGTTGTTGTTGTTGTTGTTGTTTACTTGACGTTGTTGTTCTTGTTGTTTATTTGACGTTGTTGTTGTTGTTGACATAGTTGTTGTTGTTGTTTATTTGACGTTGTTGTTATTGTTTATTTGACATTGTTGTTGTTGTTGACGGTGTTGTTGTTGTTGTTGTTGTTTATTTGACATTGTTGTTGTTTTTGACGTTGTTGTTGTTGTTGTTTATTTGACGTTGTTGTTGTTGTTGTTTATTTGATGTTGTTGTTGTTGTTTATTTGACGTTGTTATTGACGTTGTTGTTGTTGTTATTGTTTATTTGACGTTGTTGTTGTTGTTTATTTGACGTAGTTGTTGTTGTTGACGTTGTTGTTGTTGTTGTTTATTTGACGTTTTTGTTGTTGATGTTGTTGTTGTTTTCGTTGTTGTTTATTTGACGTTGTTGTAGTTGTTTAATTGACGTTGTTGTTGTTGTTGTTTATTTGACGTTGTTGTTGTTGTTGTTATTGTTGTTGTTGTTGTTTATTTGACGTTGTTGTTGTTGTTGTTTATTTGACGATGTTGTTGTTGTTGTTTATTTGACGTTATTGTTGTTGTTGACGTTGTTGTTGTTGTTTATTTGTCGTTGTTGTTGTTGTTTATTTGACATTGTTGTTGTTGTTGTTATTGTTTATTTGACGTTGTTGTTGTTGTTGTTTATTTGGCGTTGTTGTTGTTGTTGACGTTGTTGTTGTTGTTGTTGTTGTTTATTTGACGTTGTTGTTGTTGATGTTGTTTTTGTAGTTGTTTATTTGACATTGTTGTTGTTGTTGTTTATTTGACGTTGTTGTTGTTGTTTATTTGACGTTGTTGTTGTTGTTGTTTATTTGACATTGTTGTTGTTGACGGTGTTGTTGTTGTTGTTTATTTGACGTTGTTGTTGTTGTTGTTTATTTGACATTGTTGTTGTTGACGTTGTTGTTGTTGTTGTTGTTGTTTATTTGACATTGTTGTTGTTGACATAGTTGTTGTTGTTGTTGTTTATTTGACGTTGTTGTTGTTGTTGATGTTGTTGTTGTTGTTGTTTATTTTACGTTGTTGTTGTTGTTGACATAGTTGTTGTTGTTATTGTTTATTTGACGTTGTTGTTGTTGTTGACGTTGTTGTTGTTGTTGACGTTGTTGTTGTTGTTATTGTTTATTTGACGTTGTTTTAGTATTGTTGTTTATTTGACATTGTTGTTGTTATTTATTTGACGTTGTTGTGGGTGACATTATTGTTGTTGTTGTTTATTTGACGTTGTTGTTGTTGTTTATTTGACGTAGTTGTTGTTGTTGACGTTGTTGTTGTTGTTGTTGTTTATTTGATGTTTTTGTTGTTGTTGATGTTGTTGTTTTTGTTGTATATTTGACGTTGTTGTTGTTGTTGTTATTGTTGTTGTTGTTGTTGTTGTTGTTTATTTGACATTGTTGTTGTTGTTGTAGTTTATTTGACAATGTTGTTGTTGTTTATTTGACGTTGTTGTTGTTGTTGTTTATTTGACATTGTTGTTGTTGTTGTTGTTGTTGACGTTGTTGTTGTTTATTTGACGTTGTTGTTGTTCTTGTTCTTTATTTGACATTGTTATTGTTTATTTGACGTCGTTGTTGTTGTTTATTTGACGTTGTTGTTGTTGATGTTGTTGTTGTTTTTATTGTTTATTTGACGTTGTTGTTGTTTATTTGACGTAGTTGTTGTTGTTGACGTTGTTGTTGTTGTTGTTGTTGTTGTTTATTTGACGTTTTTGTTGTTGTTGATGTTGTTGTTGTTGTTGTTTATTTGACGTTGTTGTTGTTTATTTGACGGTGCTGTTGTTGTTGTTTATTTGACGTTTTTGTTGTTGTTGATGTTGTTGTTGTTTTCGTTGTTGTTTATTTGACGTTGTTGTAGTTGTTTAATTGACGTTGTTGTTGTTGTTGTTTATTTGACGTTGTTGTTGTTGTTGTTATTGTTGTTGTTGTTGTTTATTTGACGTTGTTGTTGTTGTTCTTTATTTGACGTTGTTGTCGTTGTTGTTGTTTATTTGACGTTGTTGTTGTTGTTGACGTTGTTGTTGTTGTTTTTTTGACATTGTTGTTGTTGTTGTTATTGTTTATTTGACGTTGTTGTTGTTGTTTATTTGGCGTTGTTGTTGTTGACGTTGTTGTTGTTGTTATTGTTTATTTGACGTTGTTGTTGTTGTTGTTTATTTGACGTAGTTGTTGTTGTTGTTGTTGTTTATTTGACGTTTTTGTTGTTGTTGATGTTGTTGTTGTTTTTGTTTTTGTTTATTTGACGTTGTTGTTGTTGTTTATTTGACGTTGTTGTTGTTGTTGTTTATTTGACGTTGTTGTTGTTCTTGTTGTTGTTGTTGTTGTTGTTGTTGTTTATTTGACGTTGTTGTTGTTGTTTATTTGACGTTGTTGTTGTTTATTTGACATTGTTGTTGTTGTTATTGATGTTGTTGTTGTTGTTTATTTGATGTTGTTGTTGTTTATTTGACATTGTTGTTGTTGTTATTGTTTATTTGACGTTGTTGTTGTTGTTGTTGTTGTTTATTTGATGTTGTTGTTTTTGTTGTTGTCGTTGTTGTTGTTGTTGTTGTTGTTGTTTATTTGACGTTGTTGTTGTTGTTGACGTTGTTGTTGTTGTTGTTTATTTGACGTTGTTGTTGTTGTTTATTTGACGTTGTTGTTGTTGTTGTTTATTTGACGTTATTGTTGTTGTTGTTGTTGTTGTTTACTTGACGTTGTTGTTGTTGTTGTTGTTGTTGTTGTTTATTTGACGTTGTTGTTGTTGTTGACATAGTTGTTGATGTTGTTTATTTGACGTTGTTGTTGTTGTTGTTTATTTGACATTGTTGTTGTTGACGGTGTTGTTGTTGTTGTTGTTGTTTATTTGACATTGTTGTTGTTGTTGTTTATTTGACGTTGTTGTTGTTGTTGTTTACTTGACGTTGTTGTTCTTGTTGTTTATTTGACGTTGTTGTTGTTGTTGACATAGTTGTTATTGTTGTTTATTTGACGTTGTTGTTATTGTTTATTTGACATTGTTGTTGTTGTTGACGGTGTTGTTGTTGTTGTTGTTTATTTGACATTGTTGTTGTTTTTGACGTTGTTGTTGTTGTTTATTTGACGTTGTTGTTGTTGTTGTTTATTTGACGTTGTTGTTGTTGTTGTTTATTTAACGTTGTTATTGACGTTGTTGTTGTTGTTATTGTTTATTTGACGTTGTTGTTGTTGTTGTTTATTTGACGTAGTTGTTGTTGTTGACGTTGTTGTTGTTGTTGTTGTTGTTGTTTATTTGACGTTTTTGTTGTTGATGTTGTTGTTGTTTTCGTTGTTGTTTATTTGACGTTGTTGTAGTTGTTTAATTGACGTTGTTGTTGTTGTTGTTGTTTATTTGACGTTGTTGTTGTTGTTGTTGTTGTTGTTATTGTTGTTGTTGTTGTTTATTTGACGTTGTTGTTGTTGTTGTTTATTTGACGATGTTGTTGTTGTTGTTGTTTATTTGACGTTGTTGTTGTTGTTGACGTTGTTGTTGTTGTTTATTTGACGTTGTTGTTGTTGTTTATTTGACATTGTTGTTGTTGTTGTTATTGTTTATTTGAGGTTGTTGTTGTTGTTTATTTGGCGTTGTTGTTGTTGTTGACGTTGTTGTTGTTGTTGTTTATTTGACGTTGTTGTTGTTGATGTTGTTTTTGTAGTTGTTTATTTGACGTTGTTGTTGTTGTTGTTTATTTGACGTTGTTGTTGTTGTTGTTTATTTGACGTTGTTGTTGTTGTTGTTTATTTGACATTGTTGTTGTTGACGTTGTTGTTGTTGTTTATTTGACGTTGTTGTTGTTGTTGTGTATTTGGCGTTGTTGTTGTTGTTTTTGACGTTTTTGTTGTTGTTGTTTATTCGACGTTGTTGTTGTTGTTGTTTATTTGACATTGTTGTTGTTGACGGTGTTGTTGTTGTTTATTTGACATTGTTGTTGTGGTTGTTTATTTGACGTTGTTGTTGTTGACATTGTTGTTGTTGTTGTTTATTTGACGTTGTTGTTGTTGACATAGTTGTTATTGTTGTTGTTTATTTGACGTTGTTGTTGTTGTTGACGTTGTTGTTGTTGTTGTTTATTTGATTTTGTTGTTGTAGTTGACATAGTTGTTGTTGTTGTTGTTTATTTGACGTTGTTGTTGTTGACGTTGTTGTTGTTGTTGTTTATTTGACGTTGTTGTTGTTGTTTATTTGACATTGTTGTTGTTGTTGACGTTGTTGTTGTTGTTGTTGTTTATTTGACATATTTGTTGTTGTCGTTGTTGTTGTTGACGTTGTTGTTGTTGTTGTTGACAATGTTGTTGTTGTTGTTGTTTATTTGACATTGTTGTTGTTGTTGTTGTTGACGTTGTTGTTGTTTATTTGACGTTGTTGTTGTTGTTGTTCTTTATTTGACATTGTTATTGTTTATTTGACGTTGTTGTTGTTGTTTATTTAACGTTGTTGTTGTTGACGTTGTTGTTGTTGTTATTGTTTATTTGACGTTGTTGTTGTTGTTTACTTGACGTAGTTGTTGTTGTTGACATTGTTGTTGTTGTTGTTTATTTGACGTTTTTGTTGTTGTTGTTGGTGTTGTTGTTGTTGTTGTTGTTTATTTGACGTTCTTGTTGTTGTTGTTTATTTGACGTTGTTGTTGTTGACGGTGTTGTTATTGTTATTTATTTGACGTTGTTGTTGTTGTTGTTGTTGTTGTTGACATTGTTGTTGTTGTTGTTGTTTATTTGACGTTGTTGTTGTTGTTGACTTAGTTGTTGTTGTTGTTGTTTATTTGACGTTTTTGTTGTTGTTGATGTTGTTGTTGTTTTCGTTGTTGTTTATTTGACATTGTTGTAGTTGTGGAATTGACGTTGTTGTTGTTGTTGTTTATTTGACGTTGTTGTTGTTGTTATTGCTGTTGTTGTTGTTTATTTGACGTTGTTATTGTTGTTGTTTATTTGACGTTGTTGTCGTTGTTGTTGTTTATTTGACGTTGTTGTTGTTGTTGTTGACGTTGTTGTTGTTGTTTTTTTGACATTGTTGTTGTTGTTGTTATTGTATATTTGATGTTGTTGTTGTTGTTGTTTATTTGACGTTGTTTTTGTTGACGTTGTTGTTGTTGTTATTGTTTATTTGACATTGTTGTTGTTGTTGTTGTTTATTTGACGTAGTTGTTGTTGTTGACGTTGTTGTTGTTGTTTATTTGACGTTTTTGTTGTTGTTGTTATTGTTGTTGTTGTTGTTGTTTATTTGACGTTGTTGTTGTTGTTTATTTGACGTTGTTGTTGTTTATTTGACATTGTTGTTGTTGTTATTGACGTTGTTGTTGTTGTTGTTTATTTGACGTTGTTGTTGTTGTTTATTTGACATTGTTGTTGTTGTTATTGTTTATTTGACGTTGTTGTTGTTGTTGTTTATTTGATGTTGTTGTTTTTGTTATTGACGTTGTTGTTGTTGTTGTTGTTGTTTATTTGACGTTGTTGTTGTTGTTGACGTTGTTGTTGTTGTTATTGTTTATTTGACGTTGTTGTTGTTGTTGTTGTTTATTTGACGTTGTTGTTATTGTTGTTGTTGTTGTTTACTTGACGTTGTTGTTGTTGTTGTTGTTTATTTGACGTTGTTGTTGTTGTTGACATAGTTGTTGTTGTTGTTTATTTGACGTTTTTGTTGTTGTTGTTTATTTGACATTGTTGTTGTTGACGGTGTTGTTGTTGTTGTTGTTGTTGTTTATTTGACATTGTTGTTGTTGTTGTTTATTTGACGTTGTTGTTGTTGTTGTTGTTTACTTGACGTTGTTGTTCTTGTTGTTTATTTGACGTTGTTGTTGTTGTTGACATAGTTGTTGTTGTTGTTTATTTGACGTTGTTGTTATTGTTTATTTGACATTGTTGTTGTTGTTGACGGTGTTGTTGTTGTTGTTGTTGTTTATTTGACATTGTTGTTGTTTTTGACGTTGTTGTTGTTGTTGTTTATTTGACGTTGTTGTTGTTGTTGTTTATTTGACGTTGTTGTTGTTGTTTATTTGACGTTGTTATTGACGTTGTTGTTGTTGTTATTGTTTATTTGACGTTGTTGTTGTTGTTTATTTGACGTAGTTGTTGTTGTTGACGTTGTTGTTGTTGTTGTTTATTTGACGTTTTTGTTGTTGATGTTGTTGTTGTTTTCGTTGACGTTGTTGTAGTTGTTTAATTGACGTTGTTGTTGTTGTTGTTTATTTGACGTTGTTGTTGTTGTTGTTATTGTTGTTGTTGTTGTTGTTTATTTGACGTTGTTGTTGTTGTTGTTTATTTGACGATGTTGTTGTTGTTGTTTATTTGACGTTGTTGTTGTTGTTGACGTTGTTGTTGTTGTTTATTTGTCGTTGTTGTTGTTGTTTATTTGACATTGTTGTTGTTGTTGTTATTGTTTATTTGACGTTGTTGTTGTTGTTGTTTATTTGGCGTTGTTGTTGTTGTTGACGTTGTTGTTGTTGTTGTTGTTTATTTGACGTTGTTGTTGTTGATGTTGTTTTTGTAGTTGTTTATTTGACATTGTTGTTGTTGTTGTTTATTTGACGTTGTTGTTGTTGTTTATTTGACGTTGTTGTTGTTGTTGTTTATTTGACATTGTTGTTGTTGACGGTGTTGTTGTTGTTGTTTATTTGACGTTGTTGTTGTTGTTGTTTATTTGACATTGTTGTTGTTGACGTTGTTGTTGTTGTTGTTGTTTATTTGACATTGTTGTTGTTGACATAGTTGTTGTTGTTGTTGTTTATTTGACGTTGTTGTTGTTGTTGATGTTGTTGTTGTTGTTGTTTATTTTACGTTGTTGTTGTTGTTGACATAGTTGTTATTGTTATTGTTTATTTGACGTTGTTGTTGTTGTTGACGTTGTTGTTGTTGTTTATTTGACGTTGTTGTTTATTTGACATTGTTGTTGTTGTTGTTGACGTTGTTGTTGTTGTTATTGTTTATTTGACGTTGTTTTAGTATTGTTGTTTATTTGACATTGTTGTTGTTATTTATTTGACGTTGTTGTGGGTGACATTATTGTTGTTGTTGTTTATTTGACGTTGTTGTTGTTGTTTATTTGACGTAGTTGTTGTTGTTGACGTTGTTGTTGTTGTTGTTGTTTATTTGATGTTTTTGTTGTTGTTGATGTTGTTGTTTTTGTTGTATATTTGACGTTGTTGTTGTTGTTGTTATTGTTGTTGTTGTTGTTGTTGTTGTTTATTTGACATTGTTGTTGTTGTTGTAGTTTATTTGACAATGTTGTTGTTGTTTATTTGACGTTGTTGTTGTTGTTGTTTATTTGACATTGTTGTTGTTGTTGTTGTTGTTGACGTTGTTGTTGTTTATTTGACGTTGTTGTTGTTCTTGTTCTTTATTTGACATTGTTATTGTTTATTTGACGTCGTTGTTGTTGTTTATTTGACGTTGTTGTTGTTGATGTTGTTGTTGTTTTTATTGTTTATTTGACGTTGTTGTTGTTTATTTGACGTAGTTGTTGTTGTTGACGTTGTTGTTGTTGTTGTTGTTGTTTATTTGACGTTTTTGTTGTTGTTGATGTTGTTGTTGTTGTTGTTTATTTGACGTTGTTGTTGTTTATTTGACGGTGCTGTTGTTGTTGTTGTTGTTTATTTGACGTTGTTATTGTTGTTGTTGTTTATTTGACGTTGTTGTTGTTGACGATGTTGTTGTTGTTGTTGTTTATTTGACATTGTTGTTGTTGTTGTTGTTGACGTTGTTGTTGTTTATTTGACATTGTTGTGGTTGTTGTTGTTCTTTATTTGACGTTGTTATTGTTTATTTGACGTTGTTGTTGTTGTTTATTTAACGTTGTTGTTGTTGACGTTGTTGTTGTTGTTATTGTTTATTTGACGTTGTTGTTGTTGTTTATTTGACGTAGTTGTTGTTGTTGACATTGTTGTTGTTGTTCTTTATTTGACGTTTTTTTTGTTGTTGATGTTGTTGTTGTTGTTGTTTATTTGACGTTGTTGTTGTTGTTGTTGTTTATTTGACGTTGTTATTGTTGACGGTGTTGTTGTTGTTATTTATTTGACGTTGTTGTTGTTGTTGTTTATTTGACGTTTTTGTTGTTGACGTTGTTGTTGTTGTTTATTTGACGTTGTTGTTGTTGTTGACATAGTTGTTGTTGTTGTTGTTGTTTATTTGACGTTTTTGTTGTTGTTGATGTTGTTGTTGTTTTCGTTGTTGTTTATTTGACGTTGTTGTAGTTGTTTAATTGACGTTGTTGTTGTTGTTGTTTATTTGACGTTGTTGTTGTTGTTGTTGTTATTGTTGTTGTTGTTGTTTATTTGACGTTGTTGTTGTTGTTCTTTATTTGACGTTGTTGTCGTTGTTGTTGTTTATTTGACGTTGTTGTTGTTGTTGACGTTGTTGTTGTTGTTGTTGTTTTTTTGACATTGTTGTTGTTGTTGTTATTGTTTATTTGACGTTGTTGTTGTTGTTTATTTGACGTTGTTGTTGTTGACGTTGTTGTTGTTGTTATTGTTTATTTGACGTTGTTGTTGTTGTTGTTTATTTGACGCAGTTGTTGTTGTTGACGTTGTTGTTGTTGTTGTTGTTTATTTGACGTTTTTGTTGTTGTTTATTTGACGTTGTTGTTGTTGTTGTTGTTGTTATTGTTGTTGTTGTTGTTTATTTGACGTTGTTGTTGTTGTTGTTTATTTGACGTTGTTGTTGTTTATTTGACATTGTTGTTGTTGTTATTGACGTTGTTGTTGTTGTTTATTTGATGTTGTTGTTGTTTATTTGACATTGTTGTTGTTGTTATTGTTTATTTGACGTTGTTGTTGTTGTTGTTTATTTGATGTTGTTGTTTTTGTTGTTGACGTTGTGGTTGTTGTTGTTGTTTATTTGACGTTGTTGTTGTTGTTGACGTTGTTGTTGTTGTTGTTTATTTGACGTTGTTGTTGTTGTTTATTTGACGTTGTTGTTGTTGTTGTTTATTTGACGTTATTGTTGTTGTTGTTGTTGTTGTTTACTTGACATTGTTGTTGTTGTTGTTAATTATTTGACGTTGTTGTTGTTGTTGACATAGTTGTTGACGTTGTTTATTTGACGTTGTTGTTGTTGTTGTTGTTTATTTGACATTGTTGTTGTTGACGGTGTTGTTGTTGTTTATTTGACGTTGTTGTTGTTGTTGACGTTGTTGTTGTTGTTTATTTGACGTTGTTGTTGTTGTTTATTTGACATTGTTGTTGTTGTTGTTATTGTTTATTTGATGTTGTTGTTGTTGTTGTTTATTTGGCGTTGTTGTTGTTGTTGACGTTGTTGTTGTTGTTGTTGTTTATTTGACGTTGTTGTTGTTGATGTTGTTTTTGTAGTTGTTTATTTGACGTTGTTGTTGTTGTTTATTTGACGTTGTTGTTGTTGTTTATTTGACGTTGTTGTTGTTGTTGTTTATTTGACATTGTTGTTGTTGACGGTGTTGTTGTTGTTGTTTATTTGACGTTGTTGTTGCTGTTGTTGTTGTTTATTTGACGTTGTTGTTGTTGACGTTGTTGTTGTTGTTGTTGTTTATTTGACATTGTTGTTGTTGACATAGTTGTTGTTGTTGTTGTTTATTTGACGTTGTTGTTGTTGTTGACGTTGTTGTTGTTGTTGTTTATTTTACGTTGTTGTTGTTGTTGACATAGTTGTTGTTGTTGTTGTTTATTTGACGTTGTTGTTGTTGTTGACGTTGTTGTTGTTGTTGTTGTTTATTTGACGTTGTTGTTGTTTATTTGACATTGTTGTTGTTGTTGTTGACGTTGTTGTTGTTGTTATTGTTTATTTGACGTTGTTTTAGTATTGTTGTTTATTTGACATTGTTGTTGTTATTTATTTGACGTTGTTGTGGGTGACATTGTTGTTGTTGTTTATTTGACGTTGTTGTTGTTGTTGTTTATTTGACGTAGTTGTTGTTGTTGACGTTGTTGTTGTTGTTGTTGTTTATTTGACGTTTTTGTTGTTGTTGATGTTGTTGTTGTTGTTGTTGTATATTTGACGTTGTTGTTGTTGTTGTTGTTGTTGTTATTGTTGTTGTTGTTGTTGTTGTTGTTTATTTGACATTGTTGTTGTTGTTGTAGTTTATTTGACGTTGTTGTTGTTGTTTATTTGACGTTGTTGTTGTTGTTGTTTATTTGACATTGTTGTTGTTGTTGTTGACGTTGTTGTTGTTTATTTGACGTTGTTGTTGTTGTTGTTCTTTATTTGACATTGTTATTGTTTATTTGACGTTGTTGTTGTTGATGTTGTTGTTGTTTTTATTGTTTATTTGACGTTGTTGTTGTTTATTTGACGTAGTTGTTGTTGTGGACGTTGTTGTTGTTGTTGTTGTTGTTTATTTGACGTTTTTGTTGTTGTTGATGTTGTTGTTGTTGTTGTTTATTTGACGTTGTTGTTGTTGTTGTTGTTTATTTGACGTTGTTGTTGTTGACGATGTTGTTGTTGTTGTTGTTTATTTGACATTGTTGTTGTTGTTGTTGTTGACGTTGTTGTTGTTTATTTGACATTGTTGTGGTTGTTGTTGTTCTTTATTTGACGTTGTTATTGTTTATATGACGTTGTTGTTGTTGTTGTTTATTTAACGTTGTTGTTGTTGACGTTGTTGTTGTTGTTATTGTTTATTTGACGTTGTTGTTGTTGTTTATTTGACGTTTTTGTTGTTGTTGATGCTGTTGTTGTTGTTGTTTATTTGACGTTGTTATTGTTGTTGTTGTTTATTTGACGTTGTTGTTGTTGACGATGTTGTTGTTGTTGTTATTTATTTGACATTGTTGTTGTTGTTGTTGTTGACGTTGTTGTTGTTTATTTGACATTATTGTGGTTGTTGTTGTTCTTTATTTGACGTTGTTATTGTTTATTTGACGTTGTTGTTGTTTATTTAACGTTGTTGTTGTTGACGTTGTTGTTGTTGTTATTGTTTATTTGACGTTGTTGTTGTTGTTGTTTATTTGACGTAGTTGTTGTTGTTGACATTGTTGTTGTTGTTGTTTATTTGACGTTTTTTTTGTTGTTGATGTTGTTGTTGTTGTTGTTTATTTGACGTTGTTATTGTTGACGGTGTTGTTGTTGTTATTTATTTGACGTTGTTGTTGTTGTTGTTGTTTATTTGACGTTTTTGTTGTTGACGTTGTTGTTGTTGTTTATTTGACGTTGTTGTTGTTGTTGACATAGTTGTTGTTGTTGTTGTTGTTTATTTGACGTTTTTGTTGTTGTTGATGTTGTTGTTGTTTTCGTTGTTGTTTATTTGACGTTGTTGTAGTTGTTTAATTGACGTTGTTGTTGTTGTTGTTGTTTATTTGACGTTGTTGTTGTTGTTGTTGTTGTTATTGTTGTTGCTGTTGTTTATTTGACGTCGTTGTTATTGTTCTTTATTTGACGTTGTTGTCATTGTTGTTGTTTATTTGACGTTGTTGTTGTTGTTGTTCTTTATTTGACATTGTTATTGTTTATTTGACGTTGTTGTTGTTGATGTTGTTGTTGTTTTTATTGTTTATTTGACGTTGTTGTTGTTTATTTGACGTAGTTGTTGTTGTTGACGTTGTTGTTGTTGTTGTTGTTGTTGTTTATTTGACGTTTTTGTTGTTGTTGATGTTGTTGTTGTTGTTGTTTATTTGACGTTGTTGTTGTTGTTGTTGTTTATTTGACGTTGTTGTTGTTGACGATGTTGTTGTTGTTGTTGTTTATTTGACATTGTTGTTGTTGTTGTTGTTGACGTTGTTGTTGTTTATTTGACATTGTTGTGGTTGTTGTTGTTCTTTATTTGACGTTGTTATTGTTTATATGACGTTGTTGTTGTTGTTGTTTATTTAACGTTGTTGTTGTTGACGTTGTTGTTGTTGTTATTGTTTATTTGACGTTGTTGTTGTTGTTTATTTGACGTTTTTGTTGTTGTTGATGCTGTTGTTGTTGTTGTTTATTTGACGTTGTTATTGTTGTTGTTGTTTATTTGACGTTGTTGTTGTTGACGATGTTGTTGTTGTTGTTATTTATTTGACATTGTTGTTGTTGTTGTTGTTGACGTTGTTGTTGTTTATTTGACATTATTGTGGTTGTTGTTGTTCTTTATTTGACGTTGTTATTGTTTATTTGACGTTGTTGTTGTTTATTTAACGTTGTTGTTGTTGACGTTGTTGTTGTTGTTATTGTTTATTTGACGTTGTTGTTGTTGTTTATTTGACGTAGTTGTTGTTGTTGACATTGTTGTTGTTGTTGTTTATTTGACGTTTTTTTTGTTGTTGATGTTGTTGTTGTTGTTGTTTATTTGACGTTGTTATTGTTGACGGTGTTGTTGTTGTTATTTATTTGACGTTGTTGTTGTTGTTGTTGTTTATTTGACGTTTTTGTTGTTGACGTTGTTGTTGTTTTTTATTTGACGTTGTTGTTGTTGTTGACATAGTTGTTGTTGTTGTTGTTGTTTATTTGACGTTTTTGTTGTTGTTGATGTTGTTGTTGTTTTCGTTGTTGTTTATTTGACGTTGTTGTAGTTGTTTAATTGACGTTGTTGTTGTTGTTGTTGTTTATTTGACGTTGTTGTTGTTGTTGTTGTTGTTATTGTTGTTGCTGTTGTTTATTTGACGTCGTTGTTATTGTTCTTTATTTGACGTTGTTGTCATTGTTGTTGTTTATTTGACGTTGTTGTTGTTGTTGTTCTTTATTTGACATTGTTATTGTTTATTTGACGTTGTTGTTGTTGATGTTGTTGTTGTTTTTATTGTTTATTTGACGTTGTTGTTGTTTATTTGACGTAGTTGTTGTTGTTGACGTTGTTGTTGTTGTTGTTGTTGTTGTTTATTTGACGTTTTTGTTGTTGTTGATGTTGTTGTTGTTGTTGTTTATTTGACGTTGTTGTTGTTGTTGTTGTTTATTTGACGTTGTTGTTGTTGACGATGTTGTTGTTGTTGTTGTTTATTTGACATTGTTGTTGTTGTTGTTGTTGACGTTGTTGTTGTTTATTTGACATTGTTGTGGTTGTTGTTGTTCTTTATTTGACGTTGTTATTGTTTATATGACGTTGTTGTTGTTGTTGTTTATTTAACGTTGTTGTTGTTGACGTTGTTGTTGTTGTTATTGTTTATTTGACGTTGTTGTTGTTGTTTATTTGACGTTTTTGTTGTTGTTGATGCTGTTGTTGTTGTTGTTTATTTGACGTTGTTATTGTTGTTGTTGTTTATTTGACGTTGTTGTTGTTGACGATGTTGTTGTTGTTGTTATTTATTTGACATTGTTGTTGTTGTTGTTGTTGACGTTGTTGTTGTTTATTTGACATTATTGTGGTTGTTGTTGTTCTTTATTTGACGTTGTTATTGTTTATTTGACGTTGTTGTTGTTTATTTAACGTTGTTGTTGTTGACGTTGTTGTTGTTGTTATTGTTTATTTGACGTTGTTGTTGTTGTTTATTTGACGTAGTTGTTGTTGTTGACATTGTTGTTGTTGTTGTTTATTTGACGTTTTTTTTGTTGTTGATGTTGTTGTTGTTGTTGTTTATTTGACGTTGTTATTGTTGACGGTGTTGTTGTTGTTATTTATTTGACGTTGTTGTTGTTGTTGTTGTTTATTTGACGTTTTTGTTGTTGACGTTGTTGTTGTTGTTTATTTGACGTTGTTGTTGTTGTTGACATAGTTGTTGTTGTTGTTGTTGTTTATTTGACGTTTTTGTTGTTGTTGATGTTGTTGTTGTTTTCGTTGTTGTTTATTTGACGTTGTTGTAGTTGTTTAATTGACGTTGTTGTTGTTGTTGTTGTTTATTTGACGTTGTTGTTGTTGTTGTTGTTGTTATTGTTGTTGCTGTTGTTTATTTGACGTTGTTGTTATTGTTCTTTATTTGACGTTGTTGTCATTGTTGTTGTTTATTTGACGTTGTTGTTGTTGTTGACGTTGTTGTTGTTGTTTTTTTGACATTGTTGTTGTTGTTATTGTTTATTTGACGTGGTTGTTGTTGTTTATTTGACGTTGTTGTTGTTGACGTTGTTGTTGTTGTTATTGTTTATTTGACGTTGTTGTTGTTGTTGTTTATTTGACGTAGTTGGTGTTGTTGACGTTGTTGTTGTTGTTGTTTATTTGACGTTTTTGTTGTTGTTGATGTTGTTGTTGTTTTTGTTTTTGTTTATTTGACGTTGTTGTTGTTGTTTATTTGACGTTGTTGTTGTTGTTGTTGTTGTTTATTTGACGTTGTTGTTGTTGTTGTTGTTGTTGTTATTGTTGTTGTTGTTGTTTATTTGACGTTGTTGTTGTTGTTGTTTATTTGACGTTGTTGTTGTTTATTTGACATTGTTGTTGTTGTTATTGACGTTGTTGTTGTTGTTGTTGTTTATTTGATGTTGTTGTTGTTTATTTGACATTGTTGTTGTTGTTATTGTTTATTTGACGTTGTTGTTGTTGTTGTTGTTGTTGTTTATTTGATGTTGTTGTTTTTGTTGTTGACGTTGTTGTTGTTGTTGTTTATTTGACGTTGTTGTTGTTGTTGACGTTGTTGTTGTTGTTGTTTATTTGACGTTGTTGTTGTTGTTTATTTGACGTTGTTGTTGTTGTTGTTGTTTATTTGACGTTATTGTTGTTGTTGTTGTTGTTGTTTACTTGACGTTGTTGTTGTTGTTGTTGTTTATTTGACGTTGTTGTTGTTGTTGACATAGTTGTTGATGTTGTTTATTTGACGTTGTTGTTGTTGTTGTAACACCCCTTCTAATTACCCCAAATAAAAGACAAGAATTAAAATCAGAGAAAATAAATTGCACGGAAGGGATGTCACAACACAAATCACATTCCAAAATTTTAAAGAAAAACGGACAGGGTACGTTTGAAATTTTAAGCATATCAACACAAAACAAACATACATAAATATTTAACTTCTTTCTCTCGTGCAAACGCAACGGAGTTTCAATATTTAACTTCATCTCCATTCATGGGGGAATCAAAACATAATTCAAGGCAACAAGCCATGATAATTCACATAAAGCATATGTTATCAAGTCTCACATACACAAAATAATATACCCAAAGTAAGGATTATATACATCATAATCCGAATACAAAATAGACGAGTTCGACACTAAATATACCCCCCCAGGTGTTACTAACAGAGCATCGACTCAACTCTAATCAAAATAAAACAGATTGCAATCCAATGCATCCGCTAACTAGCGCCTCGCGCTACCATCCTCGGTACCTGAACAATGCCATCAAAAGCATTTTCAAACAGAAGGGTAAGAATTCCAATAATCATATAACGTGTAATTAAGGTAAAGCAATGGCAATAAATAAAGCAACACATCATGATCATATTCATTTTATCACATATAGTATCCGTACTCAAGGAAATCATTTCCAACACATTAACCATTTAAACCAATTATCCGAATACTCACATCATTGGCACATAACCATTATTCAAACAACAACAATATTGGCACATAACCAAACACATCAACACACATACACAATATATACAATTATGCATGTGACTCACAACACGACTCAACATATGCGAATGCGGTACCGACTCGTGGACCCAAGGTTCCACCACCTATGTTTACCTTCCGGATCAAGGTCACTACGTCTTTTCCCATAATAGGGTCACCGTCTAGATATTGTGGACCCAATGTTCCACCACCTATGTTTCCCTTCTGGATCACGTCTATTCCCACACTAGGGTCACCGTCTATAAAATCATGTGAACCCACAGTTTCACCGTCTCTGTTTCAAGACCAACCATGCCATGCAATGTACAATATAACCAATGTATGCAATTAAGATTCACAATAATCTTAACATACACATACCGTCAAATCCAACCAATGGAACATCAACTATTGTACATGCATGCATACATATAATTTAACAATCACAACGTCAAGTAAAATGTATACAAACAAGTTACTTACTCAACCAAAACATAAACCATCATCTATCAAACAATTCCAAATCGGAAAGTATATTTCAACATAAAGTCATCGTCGATGAACCGGCATTACTCTCGATGTTACTCATCGCGATCGAGTCACCGGAATGTAACTCGAACGGTTAAATTCGGGATTAAACTCAATTTATTTCATTTCGTACTAAAATCGGGTCGATTCTTAAAAAGTCGAAATTTCGCAAAACGAACTTCACTACGTTAATCTACACGTCGAATTATGCTAGCACGTCAATTTTCGTGCGAATCGGAGAAAGTAGCTCCGTCGCCGAAATTACCGAAATCGGGTAATCGGCACATCAACGGGTTCGGAATTAAGTCGGCTAAATATTTCTAATATTTCTACTTTATAAATCCTGCAAAATTATTTATTAAATATATTAAATCATTATTATTAAATAATTTTGTATTTGTAAATCGGAACGTAGTAGCTACAATATACAAATGTCTTTAAGTACGGCGCTACAGTATCGCTACAGCAAGCTTGTAGTTTCTTCTATGAGCTACTTCATAAATTATTACATGTTACAGTAGCAAGTCAAACAAGTGCCATTTTCCTTTAATGCTACTTTATGCCAAATACCATTAGTTATTACATCTTCCTATGCTATTCCATTCTTATGCGCTACTGCCTTCAATTAAGTACCATTATATTTTAATTCTAAATTCCACTACAATAGCTAGTAATACCTCAAAGCACTACTTCACAACATCACTGCCTTTAAGTAATAATTAATGTTACAGAATGCGATGCAATTTAATACTTCTAAAATGCTACTGTAATACAAATGGCCTTAAAATACTATAATATGTATACATCGCTACAGCATACAGCAATTAGGTACTTCCAATTTGCTACTTCATTTCCTGCGCCAAAACAAGCTAGCTAAATGCAAATGCTACTTTATTACTTGTAACTCTACAGTGTTCAAGGCAATTGTTTTTAAATGATACCTCTAAGCGCTACAACAAACAAGAGTTATCCTAAAAGCTGCCTTTCATAGTTACTTCTTAAATGTTACTTCAGCATAGCAATTGCCTTATTGCGCTCCAACATTCAATGTGCCACAATATTGCAAGTTATTACCAATGCTACTTACTTCTTCATTTAATCACGCTACAGTAAGCCATAAGTATGGAATCTTTGCAAAGGCAAAATACAATGGAACTTATATATTTACATAACTAATTAAATTGGGTCCTAAATCATCTCTCAATTTCATCAATCTACCAATTTTTTTTTCCATCATAACATATTAGTGAAACTAATACCCTAAACCCCTAATTTATTCCAAGATCAAAACTATAAAATCACACACTAAATAATTGGTGGAAGTCAAACCCTTACCTCTAGTGTTGATTTTCTTGGAACAAGATGATGATTTTGTAGAACAAACCCTAGCCTTCTCCTTCTCTTCTCTTCTTCTTCTCTCTTTTCTTTCTTCTTTCTCTTCTTACCAACTACTCTTACTAACTCTACTTTTCTATTTTATAAAACTATCTTTCTACTACTAACTTTCCTCCCTCTATCTTTCTAAAATTATAATTTGGCCCCAACAATTATTTAATTCAAATTATAATATATAACTCTATTAAAACAATATTACACTAAATAATATTTATTCTATATAAACCTAATCATGTCAATTAATCAAACAAAGTCAAATATTACTACACACCAAATTAATATTATTCAAAATAATATTTCGACATAATAAATATTTTTATTTCATATTACCCAATTAATATTTTAATCGATATCAATTGAATATATTTCTCAAAATAGATATAATTTAATAGTTTTGGAAAATAATTAATGAAATAACATTTAAATATAAACGGCGTGTTACAGTTGTTGTTGTTTATTTGACATTGTTGTTGTTGACGGTGTTGTTGTTGTTGTTGTTGTTTATTTGACATTGTTGTTGTTGTTGTTTATTTGACGTTGTTGTTGTTGTTGTTGTTTACTTGACGTTGTTGTTCTTGTTGTTTATTTGACGTTGTTGTTGTTGTTGACATAGTTGTTATTGTTGTTTATTTGACGTTGTTGTTATTGTTTATTTGACATTGTTGTTGTTGTTGACGGTGTTGTTGTTGTTGTTGTTTATTTGACATTGTTGTTGTTTTTGACGTTGTTGTTGTTGTTTATTTGACGTTGTTGTTGTTGTTGTTTATTTGACGTTGTTGTTGTTGTTTATTTGATGTTGTTATTGACGTTGTTGTTGTTGTTATTGTTTATTTGACGTTGTTATTGTTGTTTATTTGACGTAGTTGTTGTTGTTGACGTTGTTGTTGTTGTTGTTGTTTATTTGACATTTTTGTTGTTGATGTTGTTGTTATTTTTGTTGTTGTTTATTTGACGTTGTTGTAGTTGTTTATTTGACGTTGTTGTTGTTGTTTATTTGACGTTGTTGTTGTTTATTTGACATTGTTGTTGTTGTTATTGACGTTGTTGTTGTTGTTTATTTGATGTTGTTGTTGTTTATTTGACATTGTTGTTGTTGTTATTGTTTATTTGACGTTGTTGTTGTTGTTGTTGTTTATTTGATGTTGTTGTTTTTGTTGTTGACGTTGTTGTTGTTGTTGTTGTTGTTTATTTGACGTTGTTGTTGTTGTTGACGTTGTTGTTGTTGTTTATTTGACGTTGTTGTTGTTGTTGTTTATTTGACGTTATTGTTGTTGTTGTTGTTGTTGTTTACTTGACGTTGTTGTTGTTGTTGTTGTTGTTTATTTGACGTTGTTGTTGTTGTTGACATATTTGTTGATGTTGTTTATTTGACGTTGTTGTTGTTGTTGTTTATTTGACATTGTTGTTGTTGACGGTGTTGTTGTTGTTGTTGTTGTTGTTTATTTGACATTGTTGTTGTTGTTGTTTATTTGACGTTGTTGTTGTTGTTGTTGTTTACTTGACGTTGTTGTTCTTGTTGTTTATTTGACGTTGTTGTTGTTGTTGACATAGTTGTTATTGTTGTTTATTTGACGTTGTTGTTATTGTTTATTTGACATTGTTGTTGTTGTTGACGGTGTTGTTGTTGTTGTTTATTTGACATTGTTGTTGTTTTTGACGTTGTTGTTGTTGTTTATTTGACGTTGTTGTTGTTGTTGTTTATTTGACGTTGTTGTTGTTGTTTATTTGACGTTGTTATTGACGTTGTTGTTGTTGTTATTGTTTATTTGACGTTGTTGTTGTTGTTTATTTGACGTAGTTGTTGTTGTTGACGTTGTTGTTGTTGTTGTTGTTTATTTGACGTTTTTGTTGTTGATGTTGTTGTTGTTTTCGTTGTTATTTATTTGACGTTGTTGTAGTTGTTTAATTGACGTTGTTGTTGTTGTTGTTTATTTGACGTTGTTGTTGTTGTTGTTGTTATCGTTGTTGTTGTTGTTTATTTGATGTTGTTGTTGTTGTTGTTTATTTGACATTGTTGTTGTTGTTATTGTTTATTTGACGTTGTTGTTGTTTTTGTTGTTTATTTGATGTTGTTGTTTTTGTTGTTGACGTTGTTGTTGTTGTTGTTGTTGTTTATTTGACGTTGTTGTTGTTGTTGACGTTTTTGTTGTTGTTGTTGTTGTTTATTTGACGTTGTTGTTGTTGTTGTTTATTTGACGTTGTTGTTGTTGTTGTTGTTTATTTGACGTTATTGTTGTTGTTGTTGTTGTTGTTTACTTGACGTTGTTGTTGTTGTTGTTGTTTATTTGACGTTGTTGTTGTTGACATAGTTGTTGTTGTTGTTTATTTGACGTTGTTGTTGTTGTTGTTGTTGTTTATTTGACATTGTTGTTGTTGACGGTGTTGTTGTTGTTGTTGTTGTTTGTTTGACATTGTTGTTGTTGTTGTTTATTTGACGTTGTTGTTGTTGTTGTTTACTTGACGTTGTTGTTCTTGTTGTTTATTTGACGTTGTTGTTGTTGTTGACATAGTTGTTATTGTTGTTTATTTGACGTTGTTGTTATTGTTTATTTGACATTGTTGTTGTTGTTGACGGTGTTGTTGTTGTTGTTGTTGTTTATTTGACATTGTTGTTGATTTTGACGTTGTTGTTGTTGTTTATTTGACGTTGTTGTTGTTGTTGTTGTTGTTTATTTGACGTTGTTGTTGTTGTTTATTTGACGTTGTTATTGACGTTGTTGTTGTTGTTATTGTTTATTTGACGTTGTTGTTGTTGTTTATTTGACGTAGTTGTTGTTGTTGACGTTGTTGTTGTTGTTGTTGTTGTTTATTTGACGTTTTTGTTGTTGATGTTGTTGTTGTTTTCGTTGTTGTTTATTTGACGTTGCTGTAGTTGTTTAATTGGCGTTGTTGTTGTTGTTGTTTATTTAACGGTGTTGTTGTTGTTGTTGTTATTGTTGTTGTTATTGTTTATTTGACGTTGTTGTTGTTGTTGTTTATTTGACGATGTTGTTGTTGTTGTTGTTGTTTATTTGACGTTGTTGTTGTTGTTGACGTTGTTGTTGTTGTTTATTTGACGTTGTTGTTGTTGTTTATTTGACATTGTTGTTGTTGTTGTTATTGTTTATTTGAGGTTGTTGTTGTTGTTTATTTGGCGTTGTTGTTGTTGTTGACGTTGTTGTTGTTGTTGTTTATTTGACGTTGTTGTTGTTGATGTTGTTTTTGTAGTTGTTTATTTGACGTTGTTGTTGTTGTTATTTATTTGACGTTGTTGTTGTTGTTGTTTATTTGACGTTGTTGTTGTTGTTGTTTATTTGACATTGTTGTTGTTGACGGTGTTGTTGTTGTTGTTTATTTGACGTTGTTGTTGTTGTTGTTGTTGTTTATTTGACGTTGTTGTTGTTGACGTTGTTGTTGTTGTTGTTGTTTATTTGACGTTGTTGTTGTTGACATAGTTGTTGTTGTTGTTGTTTATTTGCCGTTGTTGTTGTTGTTGACGTTGTTGTTGTTGTTGTTTATTTTACGTTGTTGTTGTTGTTGACATAGTTGTTGTTGTTGTTGTTTATTTGACGTTGTTGTTGTTGTTGACATTGTTGTTGTTGTTGTTTATTTGACGTTGTTGTTGTTTATTTGACATTGTTGTTGTTGTTTTTGTTTATTTGACATTGTTGTTGTTGTTGTTGACGTTGTTGTTGTTGTTATTGTTTATTTGACGTTGTTTTAGTATTGTTGTTTATTTGACATTGTTGTTGTTATTTATTTGACGTTGTTGTGGGTGACATTATTGTTGTTGTTGTTTATTTGACGTTGTTGTTGTTGTTTATTTGACGTAGTTATTGTTGTTGACGTTGTTGTTGTTGTTGTTTATTTGACGTTTTTGTTGTTGTTGATGTTGTTGTTATTGTTGTATATTTGACGTTGTTGTTGTTGTTGTTATTGTTGTTGTTGTTGTTGTTGTTGTTTATTTGACATTGTTGTTGTTGTTGTAGTTTATTTGACGTTGTTGTTGTTGTTTATTTGACGTTGTTGTTGTTGTTGTTTATTTGACATTGTTGTTGTTGTTGTTGTTATTGACGTTGTTGTTGTTGTTGTTCTTTATTTGACATTGTTATTGTTTATTTGACGTCTTGTTGTTGTTTATTTGACGTTGTTGTTGTTGATGTTGTTGTTGTTTTTATTGTTTATTTGACGTTGTTGTTGTTTATTTGACGTAGTTGTTGTTGTTGACGTTGTTGTTGTTGTTGTTGTTTATTTGACGTTTTTGTTGTTGTTGATGTTGTTGTTGTTGTTGTTGTTTATTTGACGTTGTTGTTGTTTATTTGACGGTGTTGTTGTTGTTGTTTATTTGACGTTGTTTTTGTTGTTGTTGTTTATTTGACGTTGTTGTTGTTGACGATGTTGTTGTTGTTGTTGTTGTTGTTTATTTGACATTGTTGTTGTTGTTGTTGTTGTTGTTGTTGACGTTGTTGTTGTTTATTTGACATTGTTGTGGTTGTTGTTGTTCTTTATTTGACGTTGTTATTGTTTATTTGACGTTGTTGTTGTTGTTGTTGTTTATTTAACGTTGTTGTTGTTGACATTGTTGTTGTTGTTATTGTTTATTTGACATTGTTGTTGTTGTTGTTGTTGTTTATTTGACGTTGTTGTTGTTGTTGACGTTGTTGTTGTTGTTTATTTGACGTTGTTGTTGTTGTTGTTTATTTGACGTTATTGTTGTTGTTGTTGTTGTTGTTTACTTGACGTTGTTGTTGTTGTTGTTGTTGTTTATTTGACGTTGTTGTTGTTGTTGACATATTTGTTGATGTTGTTTATTTGACGTTGTTGTTGTTGTTGTTTATTTGACATTGTTGTTGTTGACGGTGTTGTTGTTGTTGTTGTTGTTGTTTATTTGACATTGTTGTTGTTGTTGTTTATTTGACGTTGTTGTTGTTGTTGTTGTTTACTTGACGTTGTTGTTCTTGTTGTTTATTTGACGTTGTTGTTGTTGTTGACATAGTTGTTATTGTTGTTTATTTGACGTTGTTGTTATTGTTTATTTGACATTGTTGTTGTTGTTGACGGTGTTGTTGTTGTTGTTTATTTGACATTGTTGTTGTTTTTGACGTTGTTGTTGTTGTTTATTTGACGTTGTTGTTGTTGTTGTTTATTTGACGTTGTTGTTGTTGTTTATTTGACGTTGTTATTGACGTTGTTGTTGTTGTTATTGTTTATTTGACGTTGTTGTTGTTGTTTATTTGACGTAGTTGTTGTTGTTGACGTTGTTGTTGTTGTTGTTGTTTATTTGACGTTTTTGTTGTTGATGTTGTTGTTGTTTTCGTTGTTATTTATTTGACGTTGTTGTAGTTGTTTAATTGACGTTGTTGTTGTTGTTGTTTATTTGACGTTGTTGTTGTTGTTGTTGTTGTTATCGTTGTTGTTGTTGTTTATTTGATGTTGTTGTTGTTGTTGTTTATTTGACATTGTTGTTGTTGTTATTGTTTATTTGACGTTGTTGTTGTTTTTGTTGTTTATTTGATGTTGTTGTTTTTGTTGTTGACGTTGTTGTTGTTGTTGTTGTTGTTTATTTGACGTTGTTGTTGTTGTTGACGTTTTTGTTGTTGTTGTTGTTGTTTATTTGACGTTGTTGTTGTTGTTGTTTATTTGACGTTGTTGTTGTTGTTGTTTATTTGACGTTATTGTTGTTGTTGTTGTTGTTGTTTACTTGACGTTGTTGTTGTTGTTGTTGTTTATTTGACGTTGTTGTTGTTGACATAGTTGTTGTTGTTGTTTATTTGACGTTGTTGTTGTTGTTATTGTTGTTGTTGTTTATTTGACATTGTTGTTGTTGACGGTGTTGTTGTTGTTGTTGTTTGTTTGACATTGTTGTTGTTGTTGTTTATTTGACGTTGTTGTTGTTGTTGTTTACTTGACGTTGTTGTTCTTGTTGTTTATTTGACGTTGTTGTTGTTGTTGACATAGTTGTTATTGTTGTTTATTTGACGTTGTTGTTATTGTTTATTTGACATTGTTGTTGTTGTTGACGGTGTTGTTGTTGTTGTTGTTGTTTATTTGACATTGTTGTTGATTTTGACGTTGTTGTTGTTGTTTATTTGACGTTGTTGTTGTTGTTGTTTATTTGACGTTGTTGTTGTTGTTTATTTGACGTTGTTATTGACGTTGTTGTTGTTGTTATTGTTTATTTGACGTTGTTGTTGTTGTTTATTTGACGTAGTTGTTGTTGTTGACGTTGTTGTTGTTGTTTATTTGACGTTTTTGTTGTTGATGTTGTTGTTGTTTTCGTTGTTGTTTATTTGACGTTGCTGTAGTTGTTTAATTGGCGTTGTTGTTGTTGTTGTTTATTTAACGGTGTTGTTGTTGTTGTTGTTATTGTTGTTGTTATTGTTTATTTGACGTTGTTGTTGTTGTCGTTTATTTGACGATGTTGTTGTTGTTGTTGTTGTTGTTTATTTGACGTTGTTGTTGTTGTTGACGTTGTTGTTGTTGTTTATTTGACGTTGTTGTTGTTGTTTATTTGACATTGTTGTTGTTGTTGTTATTGTTTATTTGAGGTTGTTGTTGTTGTTTATTTGGCGTTGTTGTTGTTGTTGACGTTGTTGTTGTTGTTGTTTATTTGACGTTGTTGTTGTTGATGTTGTTTTTGTAGTTGTTTATTTGACGTTGTTGTTGTTGTTATTTATTTGACGTTGTTGTTGTTGTTGTTTATTTGACGTTGTTGTTGTTGTTGTTGTTTATTTGACATTGTTGTTGTTGACGGTGTTGTTGTTGTTGTTTATTTGACGTTGTTGTTGTTGTTGTTGTTGTTGTTTATTTGACGTTGTTGTTGTTGACGTTGTTGTTGTTGTTGTTGTTTATTTGACGTTGTTGTTGTTGACATAGTTGTTGTTGTTGTTGTTTATTTGCCGTTGTTGTTGTTGTTGACGTTGTTGTTGTTGTTGTTTATTTTACGTTGTTGTTGTTGTTGACATAGTTGTTGTTGTTGTTGTTTATTTGACGTTGTTGTTGTTGTTGACATTGTTGTTGTTGTTGTTTATTTGACATTGTTGTTGTTTATTTGACATTGTTGTTGTTGTTTTTGTTTATTTGACATTGTTGTTGTTGTTGTTGACGTTGTTGTTGTTGTTATTGTTTATTTGACGTTGTTTTAGTATTGTTGTTTATTTGACATTGTTGTTGTTATTTATTTGACGTTGTTGTGGGTGACATTATTGTTGTTGTTGTTTATTTGACGTTGTTGTTGTTGTTTATTTGACGTAGTTATTGTTGTTGACGTTGTTGTTGTTGTTGTTTATTTGACGTTTTTGTTGTTGTTGATGTTGTTGTTATTGTTGTATATTTGACGTTGTTGTTGTTGTTGTTATTGTTGTTGTTGTTGTTGTTGTTGTTTATTTGACATTGTTGTTGTTGTTGTAGTTTATTTGACGTTGTTGTTGTTGTTTATTTGACGTTGTTGTTGTTGTTGTTTATTTGACATTGTTGTTGTTGTTGTTGTTATTGACGTTGTTGTTGTTGTTGTTCTTTATTTGACATTGTTATTGTTTATTTGACGTCGTTGTTGTTGTTTATTTGACGTTGTTGTTGTTGATGTTGTTGTTGTTTTTATTGTTTATTTGACGTTGTTGTTGTTTATTTGACGTAGTTGTTGTTGTTGACGTTGTTGTTGTTGTTGTTGTTTATTTGACGTTTTTGTTGTTGTTGATGTTGTTGTTGTTGTTGTTGTTTATTTGACGTTGTTGTTGTTTATTTGACGGTGTTGTTGTTGTTGTTTATTTGACGTTGTTTTTGTTGTTGTTGTTTATTTGACGTTGTTGTTGTTGACGATGTTGTTGTTGTTGTTGTTGTTGTTTATTTGACATTGTTGTTGTTGTTGTTGTTGTTGACGTTGTTGTTGTTTATTTGACATTGTTGTGGTTGTTGTTGTTCTTTATTTGACGTTGTTATTGTTTATTTGACGTTGTTGTTGTTGTTGTTGTTTATTTAACGTTGTTGTTGTTGACGTTGTTGTTGTTGTTATTGTTTATTTGACATTGTTGTTGTTGTTTATTTGACGTAGTTGTTGTTGTTGACATTGTTGTTGTTGTTGTTTATTTGACGTTTTGTTTGTTGTTGATGTTGTTGTTGTTGTTGTTTATTTGACGTTGTTGTTGTTGTTGTTTATTTGACGTTGTTATTGTTGACGGTGTTGTTGTTGTTATTTATTTGACGTTGTTGTTGTTGTTGTTTATTTGACGTTTTTGTTGTTGACGTTTTTGTTGTTGTTTATTTGACGTTGTTGTTGTTGTTGACATAGTTGTTGTTGTTGTTGTTTATTTGACGTTTTTGTTGTTGTTGATGTTGTTGTTGTTTTCGTTGTTGTTTATTTGACGTTGTTGTAGTTGTTTAATTGACGTTGTTGTTGTTGTTGTTGTTGTTATTGTTGATGTTGTTGTTTATTTGACGTTGTTGTTGTTGTTCTTTATTTGACGTTGTTGTCGTTGTTGTTGTTTATTTGACGTTGTTGTTGTTGTTGACGTTGTTGTTGTTGTTTTTTTGACATT
Source organism: Vicia faba (assembly GCA_948472305.1). Taxonomy (NCBI): domain Eukaryota; kingdom Viridiplantae; phylum Streptophyta; class Magnoliopsida; order Fabales; family Fabaceae; genus Vicia; species Vicia faba. Next base: position 389,827,992 of record OX451739.1, on the reverse strand, counting down.
GTTGTTGTTGTTGTTATTGTTTATTTGACGTTGTTGTTGTTGTTTATTTGACGTTGTTGTTGTTGACGTTGTTGTTGTTGTTATTGTTTATTTGACGTTGTTGTTGTTGTTGTTTATTTGACGTAGTTGTTATTGTTGACGTTGTTGTTGTTGTTGTTTATTTGACGTTTTTGTTGTTGTTGATGTTGTTGTTATTTTTGTTTTTGTTTATTTGACGTTGTTGTTGTTGTTTATTTGACGTTGTTGTTGTTGTTGTTTATTTGACGGTGTTGTTGTTGTTATTGTTGTTGTTGTTGTTTATTTGACGTTGTTGTTGTTGTTGTTGTTGTTTATTTGACGTTGTTGTTGTTTATTTGACATTGTTGTTGTTGTTATTGACGTTGTTGTTGTTGTTTATTTGATGTTGTTGTTGTTTATTTGACATTGTTGTTGTTGTTGTTATTGTTTATTTGACGTTGTTGTTGTTGTTGTTGTTTATTTTATGTTGTTGTTTTTGTTATTGACGTTGTTGTTGTTGTTGTTGTTTATTTGACGTGGTTGTTGTTGTTGACGTTGTTGTTGTTGTTGTTGTTGTTTATTTGACGTTGTTGTTGTTGTTGTTTATTTGATGTTGTTGTTGTTGTTTATTTGACGTTATTGTTGTTGTTGTTGTTGTTGTTGTTTACTTGACGTTGTTGTTGTTGTTGTTGTTGTTGTTTATTTGACGTTGTTGTTGTTATTGACATAGTTGTTGTTGTTGTTTATTTGACGTTGTTGTTGTTGTTGTTGTTGTTGTTTACTTGACATTATTGTTGTTGACGGTGTTGTTGTTGTTGTTGTTGTTTATTTGACATTGTTGTTGCTGTTATTTATCTGACGTTGTTGTTGTTGTTGTTGTTTACTTGATGTTGTTGTTCTTGTTGTTTATTTGACGTTGTTGTTGTTGTTGACATACTTGTTGTTGTTGTTTATTTGACGTTGTTGTTGTTGTTTATTTGACATTGTTGTTGTTGACGGTGTTGTTGTTGTTGTTTATTTGACATTGTTGTTGTTGTTGTTGACGTTGTTATTGTTGTTTATTTGACGTTGTTGTTGTTGTTGTTTATTTGACGTTGTTGTTGTTTATTTGACGTTGTTGTTGTTTATTTGACGTTGTTGTTGTTGTTGTTTATTTGACATTGTTGTTGACGTTGTTGTTGTTGTTATTGTTTATTTGACATTGTTGTTGTTGTTTATTTGACGTAGTTGTTGTTGTTGACGTTGTTGTTGTTGTTGTTGTTTATTTGACGTTTTTGTTGTTGATGTTGTTGTTGTTTTTGTTGTTGTTTATTTGACGTTGTTGTAGTTGTTTAATTGACGTTGTTGTTGTTGTTGTTCATTTGACGTTGTTGTTGTTGTTGTTGTTGTTATTGTTGTTGTTGTTGTTTATTTGACGTTGTTGTTGTTGTTGACGTTGTTGTTGTTGTTTATTTGACGTTGTTGTTGTTGTTGACGTTGTTGTTGTTGTTTATTTGACGTTGTTGTTGTTTATTTAACATTGTTGTTGTTGTTGTTATTGTTTATTTGACGTTGTTGTTGTTGTTTATTTGACGTTGTTGTTGTTGATGTTGTTTTTGTAGTTGTTTATTTGACGTTGTTGTTGTTGTTGTTTATTTGACGTTGTTGTTGTTGTTGTTGTTTATTTGACGTTGTTGTTGTTGTTGTTTATTTGACGTTGTTGTTGTTGTTGTTTATTTGACGTTGTTGTTGTTGACGTTGTTGTTGTTGTTTATTTGACGTTGTTGTTGTTGACATAGTTGTTGTTGTTGTTGTTTATTTGACGTTGTTGTTGTTGTTGACGTTGTTGTTGTTGTTTATTTTACGTTGTTGTTGTTGTTGACATAGTTGTTGTTGTTGTTATTTATTTGACGTTGTTGTTGTTGTTGACGTTGTTGTTGTTGTTTATTTGACGTTGTTGTTGTTTATTTGACATTGTTGTTGATGTTTATTTGACATTGTTGTTGTTGTTGTTGTTGTTGACGTTGTTGTTGTTGTTATTGTTTTTTTGACACTGTTTTAGTATTGTTGTTTATTTGACATTGTTGTTGTTATTTATTTGACGTTGTTGTGGGTGACATTGTTGTTGTTGTTGTTTATTTGACGTTGTTGTTGTTGTTTATTTGACGTAGTTGTTGTTGTTGACGTTGTTATTGTTGTTTATTTGACGTTTTTGTTGTTTTTAATGTTGTTGTTGTTATTGTATATTTGACGTTGCTGTTGTTGTTATTGTTGTTGTTGTTGTTGTTGTTGTTGTTGTTGTTGTTTATTTGACATTGTTGTTGTTGTTGTTGTTTATTTGACGTTGTTGTTGTTGTTGTTTATTTGACATTGTTGTTGTTGTTGTTGACGTTGTTGTTGTTTATTTGACGTTGTTGTTGTTGTTGTTGTTGTTCTTTTTTTGACGTTGTTATTGTTTATTTGACGTCGTTGTTGTTGTTTATTTGACGTTGTTGTTGTTGACGTTGTTGTTGTTTTTATTGTTTATTTGACGTTGTTGTTGTTTATTTGACGTAGTTGTTGTTGTTGACGTTGTTGTTGTTGTTGTTGTTGTTTATTTGACGTTTTTGTTGTTGTTGATGTTGTTGTTGTTGTTGTTGTTTATTTGACGTTGTTGTTGTTTATTTGACGGTGTTGTTGTTGTTGTTGTTTATTTGACGTTGTTATTGTTGTTGTTGTTTATATGACGTTGTTGTTGTTGTTGACGTTGTTGTTGTTTATTTGACGTTGTTATTGTTTATTTGACGTTGTTGTTGTTGTTGTTGTTTATTTAACGTTGTTGTTGTTGACGTTGTTGTTGTTGTTATTGTTTATTTGACATTGTTGTTGTTGTTTATTTGACGTAGTTGTTGTTGTTGACATTGTTGTTGTTGTTGTTTATTTGACGTTTTGTTTGTTGTTGATGTTGTTGTTGTTGTTGTTTATTTGACGTTGTTGTTGTTGTTGTTTATTTGACGTTGTTATTGTTGACGGTGTTGTTGTTGTTATTTATTTGACGTTGTTGTTGTTGTTGTTTATTTGACGTTTTTGTTGTTGACGTTTTTGTTGTTGTTTATTTGACGTTGTTGTTGTTGTTGACATAGTTGTTGTTGTTGTTGTTTATTTGACGTTTTTGTTGTTGTTGATGTTGTTGTTGTTTTCGTTGTTGTTTATTTGACGTTGTTGTAGTTGTTTAATTGACGTTGTTGTTGTTGTTGTTGTTGTTATTGTTGATGTTGTTGTTTATTTGACGTTGTTGTTGTTGTTCTTTATTTGACGTTGTTGTCGTTGTTGTTGTTTATTTGACGTTGTTGTTGTTGTTGACGTTGTTGTTGTTGTTTTTTTGACATTGTTGTTGTTGTTGTTATTGTTTATTTGACGTTGTTGTTGTTGTTTATTTGACGTTGTTGTTGTTGACGTTGTTGTTGTTGTTATTGTTTATTTGACGTTGTTGTTGTTGTTGTTTATTTGACGTAGTTGTTATTGTTGACGTTGTTGTTGTTGTTGTTTATTTGACGTTTTTGTTGTTGTTGATGTTGTTGTTATTTTTGTTTTTGTTTATTTGACGTTGTTGTTGTTGTTTATTTGACGTTGTTGTTGTTGTTGTTTATTTGACGGTGTTGTTGTTGTTATTGTTGTTGTTGTTGTTTATTTGACGTTGTTGTTGTTGTTGTTGTTGTTTATTTGACGTTGTTGTTGTTTATTTGACATTGTTGTTGTTGTTATTGACGTTGTTGTTGTTGTTTATTTGATGTTGTTGTTGTTTATTTGACATTGTTGTTGTTGTTGTTATTGTTTATTTGACGTTGTTGTTGTTGTTGTTGTTTATTTTATGTTGTTGTTTTTGTTATTGACGTTGTTGTTGTTGTTGTTGTTTATTTGACGTGGTTGTTGTTGTTGACGTTGTTGTTGTTGTTGTTGTTGTTTATTTGACGTTGTTGTTGTTGTTGTTTATTTGATGTTGTTGTTGTTGTTTATTTGACGTTATTGTTGTTGTTGTTGTTGTTGTTGTTTACTTGACGTTGTTGTTGTTGTTGTTGTTGTTGTTTATTTGACGTTGTTGTTGTTATTGACATAGTTGTTGTTGTTGTTTATTTGACGTTGTTGTTGTTGTTGTTGTTGTTGTTTACTTGACATTATTGTTGTTGACGGTGTTGTTGTTGTTGTTGTTGTTTATTTGACATTGTTGTTGCTGTTATTTATCTGACGTTGTTGTTGTTGTTGTTGTTTACTTGATGTTGTTGTTCTTGTTGTTTATTTGACGTTGTTGTTGTTGTTGACATACTTGTTGTTGTTGTTTATTTGACGTTGTTGTTGTTGTTTATTTGACATTGTTGTTGTTGACGGTGTTGTTGTTGTTGTTTATTTGACATTGTTGTTGTTGTTGTTGACGTTGTTATTGTTGTTTATTTGACGTTGTTGTTGTTGTTGTTTATTTGACGTTGTTGTTGTTTATTTGACGTTGTTGTTGTTTATTTGACGTTGTTGTTGTTGTTGTTTATTTGACATTGTTGTTGACGTTGTTGTTGTTGTTATTGTTTATTTGACATTGTTGTTGTTGTTTATTTGACGTAGTTGTTGTTGTTGACGTTGTTGTTGTTGTTGTTGTTTATTTGACGTTTTTGTTGTTGATGTTGTTGTTGTTTTTGTTGTTGTTTATTTGACGTTGTTGTAGTTGTTTAATTGACGTTGTTGTTGTTGTTGTTCATTTGACGTTGTTGTTGTTGTTGTTGTTGTTATTGTTGTTGTTGTTGTTTATTTGACGATGTTGTGTTGTTGTTGTTTATTTGACGTTGTTGTTGTTGTTGACGTTGTTGTTGTTGTTTATTTGACGTTGTTGTTGTTGTTGACGTTGTTGTTGTTGTTTATTTGACGTTGTTGTTGTTTATTTAACATTGTTGTTGTTGTTGTTATTGTTTATTTGACGTTGTTGTTGTTGTTTATTTGACGTTGTTGTTGTTGATGTTGTTTTTGTAGTTGTTTATTTGACGTTGTTGTTGTTGTTGTTTATTTGACGTTGTTGTTGTTGTTGTTGTTTATTTGACGTTGTTGTTGTTGTTGTTTATTTGACGTTGTTGTTGTTGTTGTTTATTTGACGTTGTTGTTGTTGACGTTGTTGTTGTTGTTTATTTGACGTTGTTGTTGTTGACATAGTTGTTGTTGTTGTTGTTTATTTGACGTTGTTGTTGTTGTTGACGTTGTTGTTGTTGTTTATTTTACGTTGTTGTTGTTGTTGACATAGTTGTTGTTGTTGTTATTTATTTGACGTTGTTGTTGTTGTTGACGTTGTTGTTGTTGTTTATTTGACGTTGTTGTTGTTTATTTGACATTGTTGTTGATGTTTATTTGACATTGTTGTTGTTGTTGTTGTTGTTGACGTTGTTGTTGTTGTTATTGTTTTTTTGACACTGTTTTAGTATTGTTGTTTATTTGACATTGTTGTTGTTATTTATTTGACGTTGTTGTGGGTGACATTGTTGTTGTTGTTGTTTATTTGACGTTGTTGTTGTTGTTTATTTGACGTAGTTGTTGTTGTTGACGTTGTTATTGTTGTTTATTTGACGTTTTTGTTGTTTTTAATGTTGTTGTTGTTATTGTATATTTGACGTTGCTGTTGTTGTTATTGTTGTTGTTGTTGTTGTTGTTGTTGTTGTTGTTGTTTATTTGACATTGTTGTTGTTGTTGTTGTTTATTTGACGTTGTTGTTGTTGTTGTTTATTTGACATTGTTGTTGTTGTTGTTGACGTTGTTGTTGTTTATTTGACGTTGTTGTTGTTGTTGTTGTTGTTCTTTTTTTGACGTTGTTATTGTTTATTTGACGTCGTTGTTGTTGTTTATTTGACGTTGTTGTTGTTGACGTTGTTGTTGTTTTTATTGTTTATTTGACGTTGTTGTTGTTTATTTGACGTAGTTGTTGTTGTTGACGTTGTTGTTGTTGTTGTTGTTGTTTATTTGACGTTTTTGTTGTTGTTGATGTTGTTGTTGTTGTTGTTGTTTATTTGACGTTGTTGTTGTTTATTTGACGGTGTTGTTGTTGTTGTTGTTTATTTGACGTTGTTATTGTTGTTGTTGTTTATATGACGTTGTTGTTGTTGTTGACGTTGTTGTTGTTGTTGTTTATTTGATGTCGTTGTTGTTGACATGGTTGTTATGGTGTATTTCACGTTGTTGTTATTATTGACGTTGTTGTTTATTTGACGTTGTTGTTGTTGTTTATTTGACGTTGTTGTTGTTGTTGACGTTGTTGTTGTTTATTTGACATTGTTGTTCTTTATTTGACATTGTTGTTGTTGTTGACGGTGTTGTTGTTGTTGTTATTGTTGTTGTTTATTTGACGTTGTTGTTGTTGTTTATTTGACGTTGTTGTTGTTGTTGTTTATTTGACGTTTTTGTTATTGTTGATGTTGTTGTTGTTTTCGTTGTTGTTTATTTGACGTTGTTGTAGTTGTTTAATTGACGTTGTTGTTGTTGTTGTTGTTATTGTTGTTGTTGTTGTTTATTTGACGTTGTTGTTGTTGTTCTTTATTTGACGTTGTTGTCGTTGTTGTTGTTTATTTGACGTTGTTGTTGTTGTTGACGTTGTTGTTGTTGTTTTTTTGACATTGTTGTTGTTGTTGTTGTTATTGTTTATTTGACGTTGTTGTTGTTGTTTATTTGACGTTGTTATTGTTGACGGTGTTGTTGTTGTTATTTATTTGACGTTGGTGTTGTTGTTTATTTGACATTGTTATTGTTGTTGTTGTTGACGTTGTTGTTGTTGTTATTGTTTTTTTGACACTGTTTTAGTATTGTTATTTATTTGACATTGTTGTTGTTGTTGTTTATTTGACGTTGTTGTTGTTGTTTATTTGACGTAGTTGTTGTTGTTGACGTTGTAGTTGTTGTTTATTTGACGTTTTTGTTGTTTTTGATGTTGTTGTTGTTATTGTATATTTGACGTTGCTGTTGTTGTTATTGTTGTTGTTGTTGTTGTTGTTGTTGTTGTTGTTTATTTGACATTGTTGTTGTTGTTGTTGTTTATTTGACGTTGTTGTTGTTGTTGTTTATTTGACATTGTTGTTGTTGTTGTTGACGTTGTTGTTGTTTATTTGACGTTGTTGTTGTTGTTGTTCTTCTTTTTTTGACGTTGTTATTGTTTATTTGACGTCGTTGTTGTTGTTTATTTGACGTTGTTGTTGTTGACGTTGTTGTTGTTTTTATTGTTTATTTGACGTTGTTGTTGTTTATTTGACGTAGTTGTTGTTGTTGACGTTGTTGTTGTTGTTGTTGTTGTTGTTTATTTGACGTTTTTGTTGTTGTTGATGTTGTTGTTGTTGTTGTTGTTTATTTGACGTTGTTGTTGTTGTTTATTTGACATTGTTGTTGTTGTTGTTATTGTTTATTTGAGGTTGTTGTTGTTGTTTATTTGGCGTTGTTGTTGTTGTTGACGTTGTTGTTGTTGTTGTTTATTTGACGTTGTTGTTGTTGATGTTGTTTTTGTAGTTGTTTATTTGACGTTGTTGTTGTTGTTATTTATTTGACGTTGTTGTTGTTGTTGTTTATTTGACGTTGTTGTTGTTGTTGTTTATTTGACATTGTTGTTGCTGTTATTTATCTGACGTTGTTGTTGTTGTTGTTGTTTACTTGATGTTGTTGTTCTTGTTGTTTATTTGACGTTGTTGTTGTTGTTGACATACTTGTTGTTGTTGTTTATTTGACGTTGTTGTTGTTGTTTATTTGACATTGTTGTTGTTGACGGTGTTGTTGTTGTTGTTTATTTGACATTGTTGTTGTTGTTGTTGACGTTGTTATTGTTGTTTATTTGACGTTGTTGTTGTTGTTGTTTATTTGACGTTGTTGTTGTTTATTTGACGTTGTTGTTGTTTATTTGACGTTGTTGTTGTTGTTGTTTATTTGACATTGTTGTTGACGTTGTTGTTGTTGTTATTGTTTATTTGACATTGTTGTTGTTGTTTATTTGACGTAGTTGTTGTTGTTGACGTTGTTGTTGTTGTTGTTGTTTATTTGACGTTTTTGTTGTTGATGTTGTTGTTGTTTTTGTTGTTGTTTATTTGACGTTGTTGTAGTTGTTTAATTGACGTTGTTGTTGTTGTTGTTCATTTGACGTTGTTGTTGTTGTTGTTGTTGTTATTGTTGTTGTTGTTGTTTATTTGACGATGTTGTGTTGTTGTTGTTTATTTGACGTTGTTGTTGTTGTTGACGTTGTTGTTGTTGTTTATTTGACGTTGTTGTTGTTGTTGACGTTGTTGTTGTTGTTTATTTGACGTTGTTGTTGTTTATTTAACATTGTTGTTGTTGTTGTTATTGTTTATTTGACGTTGTTGTTGTTGTTTATTTGACGTTGTTGTTGTTGATGTTGTTTTTGTAGTTGTTTATTTGACGTTGTTGTTGTTGTTGTTTATTTGACGTTGTTGTTGTTGTTGTTGTTTATTTGACGTTGTTGTTGTTGTTGTTTATTTGACGTTGTTGTTGTTGTTGTTTATTTGACGTTGTTGTTGTTGACGTTGTTGTTGTTGTTTATTTGACGTTGTTGTTGTTGACATAGTTGTTGTTGTTGTTGTTTATTTGACGTTGTTGTTGTTGTTGACGTTGTTGTTGTTGTTTATTTTACGTTGTTGTTGTTGTTGACATAGTTGTTGTTGTTGTTATTTATTTGACGTTGTTGTTGTTGTTGACGTTGTTGTTGTTGTTTATTTGACGTTGTTGTTGTTTATTTGACATTGTTGTTGATGTTTATTTGACATTGTTGTTGTTGTTGTTGTTGTTGACGTTGTTGTTGTTGTTATTGTTTTTTTGACACTGTTTTAGTATTGTTGTTTATTTGACATTGTTGTTGTTATTTATTTGACGTTGTTGTGGGTGACATTGTTGTTGTTGTTGTTTATTTGACGTTGTTGTTGTTGTTTATTTGACGTAGTTGTTGTTGTTGACGTTGTTATTGTTGTTTATTTGACGTTTTTGTTGTTTTTAATGTTGTTGTTGTTATTGTATATTTGACGTTGCTGTTGTTGTTATTGTTGTTGTTGTTGTTGTTGTTGTTGTTGTTGTTGTTTATTTGACATTGTTGTTGTTGTTGTTGTTTATTTGACGTTGTTGTTGTTGTTGTTTATTTGACATTGTTGTTGTTGTTGTTGACGTTGTTGTTGTTTATTTGACGTTGTTGTTGTTGTTGTTGTTGTTCTTTTTTTGACGTTGTTATTGTTTATTTGACGTCGTTGTTGTTGTTTATTTGACGTTGTTGTTGTTGACGTTGTTGTTGTTTTTATTGTTTATTTGACGTTGTTGTTGTTTATTTGACGTAGTTGTTGTTGTTGACGTTGTTGTTGTTGTTGTTGTTGTTTATTTGACGTTTTTGTTGTTGTTGATGTTGTTGTTGTTGTTGTTGTTTATTTGACGTTGTTGTTGTTTATTTGACGGTGTTGTTGTTGTTGTTGTTTATTTGACGTTGTTATTGTTGTTGTTGTTTATATGACGTTGTTGTTGTTGTTGACGTTGTTGTTGTTGTTGTTTATTTGATGTCGTTGTTGTTGACATGGTTGTTATGGTGTATTTCACGTTGTTGTTATTATTGACGTTGTTGTTTATTTGACGTTGTTGTTGTTGTTTATTTGACGTTGTTGTTGTTGTTGACGTTGTTGTTGTTTATTTGACATTGTTGTTCTTTATTTGACATTGTTGTTGTTGTTGACGGTGTTGTTGTTGTTGTTATTGTTGTTGTTTATTTGACGTTGTTGTTGTTGTTTATTTGACGTTGTTGTTGTTGTTGTTTATTTGACGTTTTTGTTATTGTTGATGTTGTTGTTGTTTTCGTTGTTGTTTATTTGACGTTGTTGTAGTTGTTTAATTGACGTTGTTGTTGTTGTTGTTGTTATTGTTGTTGTTGTTGTTTATTTGACGTTGTTGTTGTTGTTCTTTATTTGACGTTGTTGTCGTTGTTGTTGTTTATTTGACGTTGTTGTTGTTGTTGACGTTGTTGTTGTTGTTTTTTTGACATTGTTGTTGTTGTTGTTGTTATTGTTTATTTGACGTTGTTGTTGTTGTTTATTTGACGTTGTTATTGTTGACGGTGTTGTTGTTGTTATTTATTTGACGTTGGTGTTGTTGTTTATTTGACATTGTTATTGTTGTTGTTGTTGACGTTGTTGTTGTTGTTATTGTTTTTTTGACACTGTTTTAGTATTGTTATTTATTTGACATTGTTGTTGTTGTTGTTTATTTGACGTTGTTGTTGTTGTTTATTTGACGTAGTTGTTGTTGTTGACGTTGTAGTTGTTGTTTATTTGACGTTTTTGTTGTTTTTGATGTTGTTGTTGTTATTGTATATTTGACGTTGCTGTTGTTGTTATTGTTGTTGTTGTTGTTGTTGTTGTTGTTGTTGTTGTTTATTTGACATTGTTGTTGTTGTTGTTGTTTATTTGACGTTGTTGTTGTTGTTGTTTATTTGACATTGTTGTTGTTGTTGTTGACGTTGTTGTTGTTTATTTGACGTTGTTGTTGTTGTTGTTCTTCTTTTTTTGACGTTGTTATTGTTTATTTGACGTCGTTGTTGTTGTTTATTTGACGTTGTTGTTGTTGACGTTGTTGTTGTTTTTATTGTTTATTTGACGTTGTTGTTGTTTATTTGACGTAGTTGTTGTTGTTGACGTTGTTGTTGTTGTTGTTGTTGTTGTTTATTTGACGTTTTTGTTGTTGTTGATGTTGTTGTTGTTGTTGTTGTTTATTTGACGTTGTTGTTGTTGTTTATTTGACATTGTTGTTGTTGTTGTTATTGTTTATTTGAGGTTGTTGTTGTTGTTTATTTGGCGTTGTTGTTGTTGTTGACGTTGTTGTTGTTGTTGTTTATTTGACGTTGTTGTTGTTGATGTTGTTTTTGTAGTTGTTTATTTGACGTTGTTGTTGTTGTTATTTATTTGACGTTGTTGTTGTTGTTGTTTATTTGACGTTGTTGTTGTTGTTGTTTATTTGACATTGTTGTTGTTGACGGTGTTGTTGTTGTTGTTTATTTGACGTTGTTGTTGTTGTTGTTGTTGTTTATTTGACGTTGTTGTTGTTGACGTTGTTGTTGTTGTTGTTGTTGATTATTTGACGTTGTTGTTGTTGACATAGTTGTTGTTGTTGTTGTTTATTTGCCGTTGTTGTTGTTGTTGACATTGTTGTTGTTGTTGTTTATTTTACGTTGTTGTTGTTGTTGACATAGTTGTTGTTGTTGTTGTTTATTTGACGTTGTTGTTGTTGTTGACATTGTTGTTGTTGTTGTTTATTTGACGTTGTTGTTGTTTATTTGACATTGTTGTTGTTGTTGTTGTTTATTTGACATTGTTGTTGTTGTTGTTGACGTTGTTGTTGTTGTTATTGTTTATTTGACGTTGTTTTAGTATTGTTGTTTATTTGACATTGTTGTTGTTATTTATTTGACGTTGTTGTGGGTGACATTATTGTTGTTGTTGTTTATTTGACGTTGTTGTTGTTGTTTATTTGACGTAGTTATTGTTGTTGACGTTGTTGTTGTTGTTGTTTATTTGACGTTTTTGTTGTTGTTGATGTTGTTGTTGTTGTTGTATATTTGACGTTGTTGTTGTTGTTGTTATTGTTGTTGTTGTTGTTGTTGTTGTTTATTTGACATTGTTGTTGTTGTTGTAGTTTATTTGACGTTGTTGTTGTTGTTTATTTGACGTTGTTGTTGTTGTTTATTTGACATTGTTGTTGTTGTTGTTGTTATTGACGTTGTTGTTGTTGTTGTTCTTTATTTGACATTGTTATTGTTTATTTGACGTCGTTGTTGTTGTTTATTTGACGTTGTTGTTGTTGATGTTGTTGTTGTTTTTATTGTTTATTTGACATTGTTGTTGTTTATTTGACGTAGTTGTTGTTGTTGACGTTTTTGTTGTTGTTGTTGTTTATTTGACGTTTTTGTTGTTGTTGATGTTGTTGTTGTTGTTGTTGTTTATTTGACGTTGTTGTTGTTTATTTGACGGTGTTGTTGTTGTTGTTTATTTGACGTTGTTGTTGTTGTTGACGTTGTTGTTGTTGTTTATTTGACGTTGTTGTTGTTGTTTATTTGACATTGTTGTTGTTGTTGTTATTGTTTATTTGAGGTTGTTGTTGTTGTTTATTTGGCGTTGTTGTTGTTGTTGACGTTGTTGTTGTTGTTGTTTATTTGACGTTGTTGTTGTTGATGTTGTTTTTGTAGTTGTTTATTTGACGTTGTTGTTGTTGTTATTTATTTGACGTTGTTGTTGTTGTTGTTTATTTGACGTTGTTGTTGTTGTTGTTGTTTATTTGACATTGTTGTTGTTGACGGTGTTGTTGTTGTTGTTTATTTGACGTTGTTGTTGTTGTTGTTGTTGTTTATTTGACGTTGTTGTTGTTGACGTTGTTGTTGTTGTTGTTGTTGTTTATTTGACGTTATTGTTGTTGACATAGTTGTTGTTGTTGTTTATTTGCCGTTGTTGTTGTTGTTGACGTTGTTGTTGTTGTTGTTTATTTTACGTTGTTGTTGTTGTTGACATAGTTGTTGTTGTTGTTGTTTATTTGCCGTTGTTGTTGTTGTTGACATTGTTGTTGTTGTTGTTTATTTGACGTTGTTGTTGTTTATTTGACATTGTTGTTGTTGTTGTTGTTTATTTGACATTGTTGTTGTTGTTGTTGACGTTGTTGTTGTTGTTATTGTTTATTTGACGTTGTTTTAGTATTGTTGTTTATTTGACATTGTTGTTGTTGTTTATTTGGCGTTGTTGTTGTTGTTGACGTTGTTGTTGTTGTTGTTTATTTGACGTTGTTGTTGTTGATGTTGTTTTTGTAGTTGTTTATTTGACGTTGTTGTTGTTGTTATTTATTTGACGTTGTTGTTGTTGTTGTTTATTTGACGTTGTTGTTGTTGTTGTTGTTTATTTGACATTGTTGTTGTTGACGGTGTTGTTGTTGTTGTTTATTTGACGTTGTTGTTGTTGTTGTTGTTGTTTATTTGACGTTGTTGTTGTTGACGTTGTTGTTGTTGTTGTTGTTTATTTGACGTTGTTGTTGTTGACATAGTTGTTGTTGTTGTTGTTTATTTGCCGTTGTTGTTGTTGTTGACGTTGTTGTTGTTGTTGTTTATTTTACGTTGTTGTTGTTGTTGACATAGTTGTTGTTGTTGTTGTTTATTTGACGTTGTTGTTGTTGTTGACATTGTTGTTGTTGTTGTTTATTTGACATTGTTGTTGTTTATTTGACATTGTTGTTGTTGTTTTTGTTTATTTGACATTGTTGTTGTTGTTGTTGACGTTGTTGTTGTTGTTATTGTTTATTTGACGTTGTTTTAGTATTGTTGTTTATTTGACATTGTTGTTGTTATTTATTTGACGTTGTTGTGGGTGACATTATTGTTGTTGTTGTTTATTTGACGTTGTTGTTGTTGTTTATTTGACGTAGTTATTGTTGTTGACGTTGTTGTTGTTGTTGTTTATTTGACGTTTTTGTTGTTGTTGATGTTGTTGTTATTGTTGTATATTTGACGTTGTTGTTGTTGTTGTTATTGTTGTTGTTGTTGTTGTTGTTGTTTATTTGACATTGTTGTTGTTGTTGTAGTTTATTTGACGTTGTTGTTGTTGTTTATTTGACGTTGTTGTTGTTGTTGTTTATTTGACATTGTTGTTGTTGTTGTTGTTATTGACGTTGTTGTTGTTGTTGTTCTTTATTTGACATTGTTATTGTTTATTTGACGTCGTTGTTGTTGTTTATTTGACGTTGTTGTTGTTGATGTTGTTGTTGTTTTTATTGTTTATTTGACGTTGTTGTTGTTTATTTGACGTAGTTGTTGTTGTTGACGTTGTTGTTGTTGTTGTTGTTTATTTGACGTTTTTGTTGTTGTTGATGTTGTTGTTGTTGTTGTTGTTTATTTGACGTTGTTGTTGTTTATTTGACGGTGTTGTTGTTGTTGTTTATTTGACGTTGTTTTTGTTGTTGTTGTTTATTTGACGTTGTTGTTGTTGACGATGTTGTTGTTGTTGTTGTTGTTTATTTGACATTGTTGTTGTTGTTGTTGTTGTTGACGTTGTTGTTGTTTATTTGACATTGTTGTGGTTGTTGTTGTTCTTTATTTGACGTTGTTATTGTTTATTTGACGTTGTTGTTGTTGTTGTTGTTTATTTAACGTTGTTGTTGTTGACGTTGTTGTTGTTGTTATTGTTTATTTGACATTGTTGTTGTTGTTTATTTGACGTAGTTGTTGTTGTTGACATTGTTGTTGTTGTTGTTTATTTGACGTTTTGTTTGTTGTTGATGTTGTTGTTGTTGTTGTTTATTTGACGTTGTTGTTGTTGTTGTTTATTTGACGTTGTTATTGTTGACGGTGTTGTTGTTGTTATTTATTTGACGTTGTTGTTGTTGTTGTTGTTTATTTGACGTTTTTGTTGTTGACGTTTTTGTTGTTGTTTATTTGACGTTGTTGTTGTTGTTGACATAGTTGTTGTTGTTGTTGTTTATTTGACGTTTTTGTTGTTGTTGATGTTGTTGTTGTTTTCGTTGTTGTTTATTTGACGTTGTTGTAGTTGTTTAATTGACGTTGTTGTTGTTGTTGTTGTTGTTATTGTTGATGTTGTTGTTTATTTGACGTTGTTGTTGTTGTTCTTTATTTGACGTTGTTGTCGTTGTTGTTGTTTATTTGACGTTGTTGTTGTTGTTGTTGACGTTGTTGTTGTTGTTTTTTTGACATTGTTGTTGTTGTTGTTATTGTTTATTTGACGTTGTTGTTGTTGTTTATTTGACGTTGTTGTTGTTGACGTTGTTGTTGTTGTTATTGTTTATTTGACGTTGTTGTTGTTGTTGTTGTTTATTTGACGTAGTTGTTATTGTTGACGTTGTTGTTGTTGTTGTTTATTTGACGTTTTTGTTGTTGTTGATGTTGTTGTTATTTTTGTTTTTGTTTATTTGACGTTGTTGTTGTTGTTTATTTGACGTTGTTGTTGTTGTTGTTTATTTGACGGTGTTGTTGTTGTTATTGTTGTTGTTGTTGTTTATTTGACGTTGTTGTTGTTGTTGTTGTTGTTTATTTGACGTTGTTGTTGTTTATTTGACATTGTTGTTGTTGTTATTGACGTTGTTGTTGTTGTTTATTTGATGTTGTTGTTGTTTATTTGACATTGTTGTTGTTGTTGTTATTGTTTATTTGACGTTGTTGTTGTTGTTGTTGTTTATTTTATGTTGTTGTTTTTGTTATTGACGTTGTTGTTGTTGTTGTTGTTTATTTGACGTGGTTGTTGTTGTTGACGTTGTTGTTGTTGTTGTTGTTGTTTATTTGACGTTGTTGTTGTTGTTGTTTATTTGATGTTGTTGTTGTTGTTTATTTGACGTTATTGTTGTTGTTGTTGTTGTTGTTGTTTACTTGACGTTGTTGTTGTTGTTGTTGTTGTTGTTTATTTGACGTTGTTGTTGTTATTGACATAGTTGTTGTTGTTGTTTATTTGACGTTGTTGTTGTTGTTGTTGTTGTTTACTTGACATTGTTGTTGTTGACGGTGTTGTTGTTGTTGTTGTTTATTTGACATTGTTGTTGCTGTTATTTATCTGACGTTGTTGTTGTTGTTGTTGTTTACTTGATGTTGTTGTTCTTGTTGTTTATTTGACGTTGTTGTTGTTGTTGACATACTTGTTGTTGTTGTTTATTTGACGTTGTTGTTGTTGTTTATTTGACATTGTTGTTGTTGACGGTGTTGTTGTTGTTGTTTATTTGACATTGTTGTTGTTGTTGTTGACGTTGTTATTGTTGTTTATTTGACGTTGTTGTTGTTGTTGTTGTTTATTTGACGTTGTTGTTGTTTATTTGACGTTGTTGTTGTTTATTTGACGTTGTTGTTGTTGTTGTTTATTTGACATTGTTGTTGACGTTGTTGTTGTTGTTATTGTTTATTTGACATTGTTGTTGTTGTTTATTTGACGTAGTTGTTGTTGTTGACGTTGTTGTTGTTGTTGTTGTTTATTTGACGTTTTTGTTGTTGATGTTGTTGTTGTTTTTGTTGTTGTTTATTTGACGTTGTTGTAGTTGTTTAATTGACGTTGTTGTTGTTGTTGTTCATTTGACGTTGTTGTTGTTGTTGTTGTTGTTATTGTTGTTGTTGTTGTTTATTTGACGATGTTGTGTTGTTGTTGTTTATTTGACGTTGTTGTTGTTGTTGACGTTGTTGTTGTTGTTTATTTGACGTTGTTGTTGTTGTTGACGTTGTTGTTGTTGTTTATTTGACGTTGTTGTTGTTTATTTAACATTGTTGTTGTTGTTGTTATTGTTTATTTGACGTTGTTGTTGTTGTTTATTTGACGTTGTTGTTGTTGATGTTGTTTTTGTAGTTGTTTATTTGACGTTGTTGTTGTTGTTGTTTATTTGACGTTGTTGTTGTTGTTGTTGTTTATTTGACGTTGTTGTTGTTGTTGTTTATTTGACGTTGTTGTTGTTGTTGTTTATTTGACGTTGTTGTTCTTGACGTTGTTGTTGTTGTTTATTTGACGTTGTTGTTGTTGACATAGTTGTTGTTGTTGTTGTTTATTTGACGTTGTTGTTGTTGTTGACGTTGTTGTTGTTGTTTATTTTACGTTGTTGTTGTTGTTGACATAGTTGTTGTTGTTGTTATTTATTTGACGTTGTTGTTGTTGTTGACGTTGTTGTTGTTGTTTATTTGACGTTGTTGTTGTTTATTTGACATTGTTGTTGATGTTTATTTGACATTGTTGTTGTTGTTGTTGTTGTTGACGTTGTTGTTGTTGTTATTGTTTTTTTGACACTGTTTTAGTATTGTTGTTTATTTGACATTGTTGTTGTTATTTATTTGACGTTGTTGTGGGTGACATTGTTGTTGTTGTTGTTTATTTGACGTTGTTGTTGTTGTTTATTTGACGTAGTTGTTGTTGTTGACGTTGTTATTGTTGTTTATTTGACGTTTTTGTTGTTTTTAATGTTGTTGTTGTTATTGTATATTTGACGTTGCTGTTGTTGTTATTGTTGTTGTTGTTGTTGTTGTTGTTGTTGTTGTTGTTGTTTATTTGACATTGTTGTTGTTGTTGTTGTTTATTTGACGTTGTTGTTGTTGTTGTTTATTTGACATTGTTGTTGTTGTTGTTGACGTTGTTGTTGTTTATTTGACGTTGTTGTTGTTGTTGTTGTTGTTCTTTTTTTGACGTTGTTATTGTTTATTTGACGTCGTTGTTGTTGTTTATTTGACGTTGTTGTTGTTGACGTTGTTGTTGTTTTTATTGTTTATTTGACGTTGTTGTTGTTTATTTGACGTAGTTGTTGTTGTTGACGTTGTTGTTGTTGTTGTTGTTGTTGTTTATTTGACGTTTTTGTTGTTGTTGATGTTGTTGTTGTTGTTGTTGTTTATTTGACGTTGTTGTTGTTTATTTGACGGTGTTGTTGTTGTTGTTGTTTATTTGACGTTGGTATTGTTGTTGTTGTTTATATGACGTTGTTGTTGTTGTTGACGTTGTTGTTGTTGTTGTTTATTTGATGTCGTTGTTGTTGACATGGTTGTTATGGTGTATTTCACGTTGTTGTTATTATTGACGTTGTTGTTTATTTGACGTTGTTGTTGTTGTTTATTTGACGTTGTTGTTGTTGTTGACGTTGTTGTTGTTTATTTGACATTGTTGTTCTTTATTTGACATTGTTGTTGTTGTTGACGGTGTTGTTGTTGTTGTTATTGTTGTTGTTTATTTGACGTTGTTGTTGTTGTTTATTTGACGTTGTTGTTGTTGTTGTTTATTTGACGTTTTTGTTATTGTTGATGTTGTTGTTGTTTTCGTTGTTGTTTATTTGACGTTGTTGTAGTTGTTTAATTGACGTTGTTGTTGTTGTTGTTGTTATTGTTGTTGTTGTTGTTTATTTGACGTTGTTGTTGTTGTTCTTTATTTGACGTTGTTGTCGTTGTTGTTGTTTATTTGACGTTGTTGTTGTTGTTGACGTTGTTGTTGTTGTTTTTTTGACATTGTTGTTGTTGTTGTTGTTATTGTTTATTTGACGTTGTTGTTGTTGTTTATTTGACGTTGTTATTGTTGACGGTGTTGTTGTTGTTATTTATTTGACGTTGGTGTTGTTGTTTATTTGACATTGTTATTGTTGTTGTTGTTGACGTTGTTGTTGTTGTTATTGTTTTTTTGACACTGTTTTAGTATTGTTATTTATTTGACATTGTTGTTGTTGTTGTTTATTTGACGTTGTTGTTGTTGTTTATTTGACGTAGTTGTTGTTGTTGACGTTGTAGTTGTTGTTTATTTGACGTTTTTGTTGTTTTTGATGTTGTTGTTGTTATTGTATATTTGACGTTGCTGTTGTTGTTATTGTTGTTGTTGTTGTTGTTGTTGTTGTTGTTTATTTGACATTGTTGTTGTTGTTGTTGTTTATTTGACGTTGTTGTTGTTGTTGTTTATTTGACATTGTTGTTGTTGTTGTTGACGTTGTTGTTGTTTATTTGACGTTGTTGTTGTTGTTGTTCTTCTTTTTTTGACGTTGTTATTGTTTATTTGACGTCGTTGTTGTTGTTTATTTGACGTTGTTGTTGTTGACGTTGTTGTTGTTTTTATTGTTTATTTGACGTTGTTGTTGTTTATTTGACGTAGTTGTTGTTGTTGACGTTGTTGTTGTTGTTGTTGTTGTTGTTTATTTGACGTTTTTGTTGTTGTTGATGTTGTTGTTGTTGTTGTTGTTTATTTGACGTTGTTGTTGTTGTTTATTTGACATTGTTGTTGTTGTTGTTATTGTTTATTTGAGGTTGTTGTTGTTGTTTATTTGGCGTTGTTGTTGTTGTTGACGTTGTTGTTGTTGTTGTTTATTTGACGTTGTTGTTGTTGATGTTGTTTTTGTAGTTGTTTATTTGACGTTGTTGTTGTTGTTATTTATTTGACGTTGTTGTTGTTGTTGTTTATTTGACGTTGTTGTTGTTGTTGTTTATTTGACATTGTTGTTGTTGACGGTGTTGTTGTTGTTGTTTATTTGACGAAGTTGTTGTTGTTGTTGTTGTTTATTTGACGTTGTTGTTGTTGACGTTGTTGTTGTTGTTGTTGTTGTTTATTTGACGTTGTTGTTGTTGACATAGTTGTTGTTGTTGTTGTTTATTTGCCGTTGTTGTTGTTGTTGACATTGTTGTTGTTGTTGTTTATTTTACGTTGTTGTTGTTGTTGACATAGTTGTTGTTGTTGTTGTTTATTTGACGTTGTTGTTGTTGTTGACATTGTTGTTGTTGTTGTTTATTTGACGTTGTTGTTGTTTATTTGACATTGTTGTTGTTGTTGTTGTTTATTTGACATTGTTGTTGTTGTTGTTGACGTTGTTGTTGTTGTTATTGTTTATTTGACGTTGTTTTAGTATTGTTGTTTATTTGACATTGTTGTTGTTATTTATTTGACGTTGTTGTGGGTGACATTATTGTTGTTGTTGTTTATTTGACGTTGTTGTTGTTGTTTATTTGACGTAGTTATTGTTGTTGACGTTGTTGTTGTTGTTGTTTATTTGACGTTTTTGTTGTTGTTGATGTTGTTGTTGTTGTTGTATATTTGACGTTGTTGTTGTTGTTGTTATTGTTGTTGTTGTTGTTGTTGTTGTTTATTTGACATTGTTGTTGTTGTTGTAGTTTATTTGACGTTGTTGTTGTTGTTTATTTGACGTTGTTGTTGTTGTTTATTTGACATTGTTGTTGTTGTTGTTGTTATTGACGTTGTTGTTGTTGTTGTTCTTTATTTGACATTGTTATTGTTTATTTGACGTCGTTGTTGTTGTTTATTTGACGTTGTTGTTGTTGATGTTGTTGTTGTTTTTATTGTTTATTTGACATTGTTGTTGTTTATTTGACGTAGTTGTTGTTGTTGACGTTTTTGTTGTTGTTGTTGTTTATTTGACGTTTTTGTTGTTGTTGATGTTGTTGTTGTTGTTGTTGTTTATTTGACGTTGTTGTTGTTTATTTGACGGTGTTGTTGTTGTTGTTTATTTGACGTTGTTGTTGTTGTTGACGTTGTTGTTGTTGTTTATTTGACGTTGTTGTTGTTGTTTATTTGACATTGTTGTTGTTGTTGTTATTGTTTATTTGAGGTTGTTGTTGTTGTTTATTTGGCGTTGTTGTTGTTGTTGACGTTGTTGTTGTTGTTGTTTATTTGACGTTGTTGTTGTTGATGTTGTTTTTGTAGTTGTTTATTTGACGTTGTTGTTGTTGTTATTTATTTGACGTTGTTGTTGTTGTTGTTTATTTGACGTTGTTGTTGTTGTTGTTGTTTATTTGACATTGTTGTTGTTGACGGTGTTGTTGTTGTTGTTTATTTGACGTTGTTGTTGTTGTTGTTGTTGTTTATTTGACGTTGTTGTTGTTGACGTTGTTGTTGTTGTTGTTGTTGTTTATTTGACGTTATTGTTGTTGACATAGTTGTTGTTGTTGTTTATTTGCCGTTGTTGTTGTTGTTGACGTTGTTGTTGTTGTTGTTTATTTTACGTTGTTGTTGTTGTTGACATAGTTGTTGTTGTTGTTGTTTATTTGCCGTTGTTGTTGTTGTTGACATTGTTGTTGTTGTTGTTTATTTGACGTTGTTGTTGTTTATTTGACATTGTTGTTGTTGTTGTTGTTTATTTGACATTGTTGTTGTTGTTGTTGACGTTGTTGTTGTTGTTATTGTTTATTTGACGTTGTTTTAGTATTGTTGTTTATTTGACATTGTTGTTGTTATTTATTTGACGTTGTTGTGGGTGACATTATTGTTGTTGTTGTTTATTTGACGTTGTTGTTGTTGTTTATTTGACGTAGTTGTTGTTGTTGACGTTGTTGTTGTTGTTGTTTATTTGACGTTTTTGTTGTTGTTGATGTTGTTGTTGTTGTTGTATATTTGACGTTGTTGTTGTTGTTGTTATTGTTGTTGTTGTTGTTGTTGTTGTTTATTTGACATTGTTGTTGTTGTTGTAGTTTATTTGACGTTGTTGTTGTTGTTTATTTGACGTTGTTGTTGTTGTTGTTTATTTGACATTGTTGTTGTTGTTGTTGTTATTGACGTTGTTGTTGTTGTTGTTCTTTATTTGACATTGTTATTGTTTATTTGACGTCGTTGTTGTTGTTTATTTGACGTTGTTGTTGTTGATGTTGTTGTTGTTTTTATTGTTTATTTGACGTTGTTGTTGTTTATTTGACGTAGTTGTTGTTGTTGACGTTGTTGTTGTTGTTGTTTATTTGACGTTTTTGTTGTTGTTGATGTTGTTGTTGTTGTTTATTTGACGTTGTTGTTGTTTATTTGACGGTGTTGTTGTTGTTGTTTATTTGACGTTGTTTTTGTTGTTGTTGTTTATTTGACGTTGTTGTTGTTGACGATGTTGTTGTTGTTGTTGTTGTTGTTGTTTATTTGACATTGTTGTTGTTGTTGTTGACGTTGTTGTTGTTTATTTGACATTGTTGTGGTTGTTGTTGTTCTTTATTTGACGTTGTTATTGTTTATTTGACGTTGTTGTTGTTGTTGTTTATTTAACGTTGTTGTTGTTGACGTTCTTGTTGTTGTTATTGTTTATTTGACATTGTTGTTGTTGTTTATTTGACGTAGTTGTTGTTGTTGACATTGTTGTTGTTGTTGTTTATTTGACGTTTTGTTTGTTGTTGATGTTGTTGTTGTTGTTGTTGTTGTTTATTTGACGTTGTTGTTGTTGTTGTTTATTTGACGTTGTTATTGTTGACGGTGTTGTTGTTGTTGTTTATTTAATGTTGTTGTTGTTTATTTGACGTTGTTATTGTTGACGTTGTTGTTGTTGTTGTTTATTTGACATTGTTGTTGACGTTGTTGTTGTTGTTATTGTTTATTTGACATTGTTGTTGTTGTTTATTTGACGTAGTTGTTGTTGTTGACGTTGTTGTTGTTGTTGTTGTTTATTTGACGTTTTTGTTGTTGATGTTGTTGTTGTTTTTGTTGTTGTTTATTTGACGTTGTTGTAGTTGTTGTAGTTTATTTGACGTTGTTGTTGTTGTTTATTTGACGTTGTTGTTGTTGTTGTTTATTTGACATTGTTGTTGTTGTTGTTGTTATTGACGTTGTTGTTGTTGTTGTTCTTTATTTGACATTGTTATTGTTTATTTGACGTCGTTGTTGTTGTTTATTTGACGTTGTTGTTGTTGATGTTGTTGTTGTTTTTATTGTTTATTTGACGTTGTTGTTGTTTATTTGACGTAGTTGTTGTTGTTGACGTTGTTGTTGTTGTTGTTTATTTGACGTTTTTGTTGTTGTTGATGTTGTTGTTGTTGTTTATTTGACGTTGTTGTTGTTTATTTGACGGTGTTGTTGTTGTTGTTTATTTGACGTTGTTTTTGTTGTTGTTGTTTATTTGACGTTGTTGTTGTTGACGATGTTGTTGTTGTTGTTGTTGTTGTTGTTTATTTGACATTGTTGTTGTTGTTGTTGACGTTGTTGTTGTTTATTTGACATTGTTGTGGTTGTTGTTGTTCTTTATTTGACGTTGTTATTGTTTATTTGACGTTGTTGTTGTTGTTGTTTATTTAACGTTGTTGTTGTTGACGTTCTTGTTGTTGTTATTGTTTATTTGACATTGTTGTTGTTGTTTATTTGACGTAGTTGTTGTTGTTGACATTGTTGTTGTTGTTGTTTATTTGACGTTTTGTTTGTTGTTGATGTTGTTGTTGTTGTTGTTGTTTATTTGACGTTGTTGTTGTTGTTGTTTATTTGACGTTGTTATTGTTGACGGTGTTGTTGTTGTTATTTATTTGACGTTGTTGTTGTTGTTGTTTATTTGACGTTTTTGTTGTTGACGTTTTTGTTGTTGTTTATTTGACGTTGTTGTTGTTGTTGACATAGTTGTTGTTGTTGTTGTTTATTTGACGTTTTTGTTGTTGTTGATGTTGTTGTTGTTTTCGTTGTTGTTTATTTGACGTTGTTGTAGTTGTTTAATTGACGTTGTTGTTGTTGTTGTTGTTGTTGTTATTGTTGATGTTGTTGTTTATTTGACGTTGTTGTTGTTGTTCTTTATTTGACGTTGTTGTCGTTGTTGTTGTTTATTTGACGTTGTTGTTGTTGTTGACGTTGTTGTTGTTGTTTTTTTGACATTGTTGTTGTTGTTGTTATTGTTTATTTGACGTTGTTGTTGTTGTTTATTTGACGTTGTAGTTGTTGACGTTGTTGTTGTTGTTATTGTTTATTTGACGTAGTTGTTATTGTTGACGTTGTTGTTGTTGTTGTTTATTTGACGTTTTTGTTGTTGTTGATGTTGTTGTTGTTTTTGTTTTTGTTTATTTGACGTTGTTGTTGTTGTTTATTTGACGTTGTTGTTGTTGTTGTTTATTTGACGGTGTTGTTGTTGTTATTGTTGTTGTTGTTGTTTATTTGACGTTGTTGTTGTTGTTGTTGTTTATTTGACGTTGTTGTTGTTTATTTGACATTGTTGTTGTTGTTATTGACGTTGTTGTTGTTGTTTATTTGATGTTGTTGTTGTTTATTTGACATTGTTGTTGTTGTTGTTATTGTTTATTTGACGTTGTTGTTGTTGTTGTTGTTTATTTGATGTTGTTGTTTTTGTTATTGACGTTGTTGTTGTTGTTGTTTATTTGACGTTGTTGTTGTTGTTAACGTTGTTGTTGTTGTTGACGTTGTTGTTGTTGTTGTTGTTGTTTATTTGACGTTGTTGTTGTTGTTGTTTATTTGATGTTGTTGTTGTTGTTGTTTATTTGACGTTATTGTTGTTGTTGTTGTTGTTGTTGTTTACTTGACGTTGTTGTTGTTGTTGTTGTTGTTGTTGTTGTTGTTTATTTGACGTTGTTGTTGTTATTGACATAGTTGTTGTTGTTGTTTATTTGACGTTGTTGTTGTTGTTGTTGTTGTTGTTTACTTGACATTGTTGTTGTTGACGGTGTTGTTGTTGTTGTTGTTGTTTATTTGACATTGTTGTTGCTGTTATTTATCTGACGTTGTTGTTGTTGTTGTTGTTGTTTACTTGACGTTGTTGTTCTTGTTGTTTATTTGACGTTGTTGTTGTTGTTGACATACTTGTTGTTGTTGTTTATTTGACGTTGTTGTTGTTGTTTATTTGACATTGTTGTTGTTGACGGTGTTGTTGTTGTTGTTTATTTGACATTGTTGTTGTTGTTGTTGACGTTGTTATTGTTGTTTATTTGACGTTGTTGTTGTTGTTGTTGTTTATTTGACGTTGTTGTTGTTTATTTGACGTTGTTGTTGTTTATTTGACGTTGTTGTTGTTGTTGTTTATTTGACATTGTTGTTGACGTTGTTGTTGTTGTTATTGTTTATTTGACGTTGTTGTTGTTGTTTATTTGACGTAGTTGTTGTTGTTGACGTTGTTGTTGTTGTTGTTGTTTATTTGACGTTTTTGTTGTTGATGTTGTTGTTGTTTTTGTTGTTGTTTATTTGACGTTGTTGTAGTTGTTTAATTGACGTCGTTGTTGTTGTTGTTCATTTGACGTTGTTGTTGTTGTTGTTGTTGTTGTTGTTATTGTTGTTGTTGTTGTTTATTTGACGATGTTGTGTTGTTGTTGTTTATTTGACGTTGTTGTTGTTGTTGACGTTGTTGTTGTTGTTTATTTGACGTTGTTGTTGTTGTTGACGTTGTTGTTGTTGTTTATTTGACGTTGTTGTTGTTTATTTAACATTGTTGTTGTTGTTGTTATTGTTTATTTGACGTTGTTGTTGTTGTTTATTTGACGTTGTTGTTGTTGATGTTGTTTTTGTAGTTGTTTATTTGACGTTGTTGTTGTTGTTGTTTATTTGACGTTGTTGTTGTTGTTGTTGTTTATTTGACGTTGTTGTTGTTGTTGTTTATTTGACGTTGTTGTTGTTGTTGTTTATTTGACGTTGTTGTTGTTGACGTTGTTGTTGTTGTTTATTTGACGTTGTTGTTGTTGACATAGTTGTTGTTGTTGTTGTTTATTTGACGTTGTTGTTGTTGTTGACGTTGTTGTTGTTGTTGTTGTTGTTTATTTTACGTTGTTGTTGTTGTTGACATAGTTGTTGTTGTTGTTATTTATTTGACGTTGTTGTTGTTGTTGACGTTGTTGTTGTTGTTTATTTGACGTTGTTGTTGTTTATTTGACATTGTTGTTGTTGTTTATTTGACATTGTTGTTGTTGTTGTTGTTGTTGACGTTGTTGTTGTTGTTGACGTTGTTGTTGTTGTTTATTTGACGTTGTTGTTGTTTATTTGACATTGTTGTTGATGTTTATTTGACATTGTTGTTGTTGTTGTTGTTGTTGACGTTGTTGTTGTTGTTATTGTTTTTTTGACACTGTTTTAGTATTGTTGTTTATTTGACATTGTTGTTGTTATTTATTTGACGTTGTTGTGGGTGACATTGTTGTTGTTGTTGTTTATTTGACGTTGTTGTTGTTGTTTATTTGACGTAGTTGTTGTTGTTGACGTTGTTATTGTTGTTTATTTGACGTTTTTGTTGTTTTTAATGTTGTTGTTGTTATTGTATATTTGACGTTGTTGTTGTTATTGTTGTTGTTGTTGTTGTTGTTGTTGTTGTTTATTTGACATTGTTGTTGTTGTTGTTGTTTATTTGACGTTGTTGTTGTTGTTGTTTATTTGACATTGTTGTTGTTGTTGTTGACGTTGTTGTTGTTTATTTGACGTTGTTGTTGTTGTTGTTGTTCTTTTTTTGACGTTGTTATTGTTTATTTGACGTCGTTGTTGTTGTTTATTTGACGTTGTTGTTGTTGACGTTGTTGTTGTTTTTATTGTTTATTTGACGTTGTTGTTGTTTATTTGACGTAGTTGTTGTTGTTGACGTTGTTGTTGTTGTTGTTGTTTATTTGACGTTTTTGTTGTTGTTGATGTTGTTGTTGTTGTTGTTGTTTATTTGACGTTGTTGTTGTTTATTTGACGGTGTTGTTGTTGTTGTTGTTTATTTGACGTTGTTATTGTTGTTGTTGTTTATATGACGTTGTTGTTGTTGTTGACGTTGTTGTTGTTGTTGTTTATTTGATGTCGTTGTTGTTGACATGGTTGTTATGGTTTATTTCACGTTGTTGTTATTATTGACGTTGTTGTTTATTTGACGTTGTTGTTGTTGTTTATTTGACGTTGTTGTTGTTGTTGACGTTGTTGTTGTTTATTTGACATTGTTGTTCTTTATTTGACATTGTTGTTGTTGTTGACGGTGTTGTTGTTGTTGTTATTGTTGTTGTTTATTTGACGTTGTTGTTGTTGTTTATTTGACGTTGTTGTTGTTGTTGTTTATTTGACGTTTTTGTTATTGTTGATGTTGTTGTTGTTTTCGTTGTTGTTTATTTGACGTTGTTGTAGTTGTTTAATTGACGTTGTTGTTGTTGTTGTTGTTATTGTTGTTGTTGTTGTTTATTTGACGTTGTTGTTGTTGTTCTTTATTTGACGTTGTTGTCGTTGTTGTTGTTTATTTGACGTTGTTGTTGTTGTTGACGTTGTTGTTGTTGTTTTTTTGACATTGTTGTTGTTGTTGTTGTTATTGTTTATTTGACGTTGTTGTTGTTGTTTATTTGACGTTGTTATTGTTGACGGTGTTGTTGTTGTTATTTATTTGACGTTGGTGTTGTTGTTTATTTGACATTGTTGTTGTTGTTGTTGTTGACGTTGTTGTTGTTGTTATTGTTTTTTTGACACTGTTTTAGTATTGTTATTTATTTGACATTGTTGTTGTTATTTATTTGACGTTGTTGTGGGTGACATTGTTGTTGTTGTTGTTTATTTGACGTTGTTGTTGTTGTTTATTTGACGTAGTTGTTGTTGTTGACGTTGTTGTTGTTGTTTATTTGACGTTTTTGTTGTTTTTGATGTTGTTGTTGTTATTGTATATTTGACGTTGCTGTTGTTGTTATTGTTGTTGTTGTTGTTGTTGTTTATTTGACATTGTTGTTGTTGTTGTTGTTTATTTGACGTTGTTGTTGTTGTTTATTTGACATTGTTGTTGTTGTTGTTGACGTTGTTGTTGTTTATTTGACGTTGTTGTTGTTGTTGTTGTTCTTTTTTTGACGTTGTTATTGTTTATTTGACGTCGTTGTTGTTGTTTATTTGACGTTGTTGTTGTTGACGTTGTTGTTTTTATTGTTTATTTGACGTTGTTGTTGTTTATTTGACGTAGTTGTTGTTGTTGACGTTGTTGTTGTTGTTGTTGTTGTTTATTTGACGTTTTTGTTGTTGTTGATGTTGTTGTTGTTGTTGTTGTTTATTTGACGTTGTTGTTGTTTATTTGACGGTGTTGTTGTTGTTGTTGTTTATTTGACGTTGTTATTATTGTTGTTGTTTATATGACGTTGTTGTTGTTGTTGTTGTTGTTGTTTATTTGATGTCGTTGTTGTTGACATGGTTGTTATGGTTTATTTCACGTTGTTGTTATTATTGACGTTGTTGTTTATTTGACGTTGTTGTTGTTGTTTATTTGACGTTGTTGTTGTTGTTGACGTTGTTGTTGTTTATTTGACATTGTTGTTCTTTATTTGACATTGTTGTTGTTGTTGACGGTGTTGTTGTTGTTGTTATTGTTGTTGTTTATTTGACGTTGTTGTTGTTGTTTATTTGACGTTGTTGTTGTTGTTGTTTATTTGACGTTTTTGTTGTTGTTGATGTTGTTGTTGTTTTCGTTGTTGTTTATTTGACATTGTTGTAGTTGTTTAATTGACGTTGTTGTTGTTGTTGTTGTTGTTATTGTTGTTGTTGTTGTTTATTTGACGTTGTTGTTATTGTTCTTTATTTGACGTTGTTGTCGTTGTTGTTGTTTATTTGACGTTGTTGTTGTTGTTGACGTTGTTGTTGTTGTTTTTTTGACATTGTTGTTGTTGTTGTTGTTATTGTTTATTTGACGTTGTTGTTGTTGTTTATTTGACGTTGTTATTGTTGACGGTGTTGTTGTTGTTATTTATTTGACGTTGTTGTTGTTGTTGTTGTTTATTTGACGTTTTTGTTGTTGACGTTGTTGTTTTTGTTGTTTATTTGGCGTTGTTGTTGTTGTTGACATTGTTGTTGTTGTTGTTGTTGTTTATTTGACGTTTTTGTTGTTGTTGATGTTGTTGTTGTTTTCGTTGTTGTTTATTTGACGTTGTTGTAGTTGTTTAATTGACGTTGTTATTGTTGTTGTTTATTTGACGTTGTTGTTGTTGTTGTTATTGTTGTTGTTGTTGTTTATTTGACGTTGTTGTTGTTGTTCTTTATTTGACGTTGTTGTCGTTGTTGTTGTTTATTTGACGTTGTTGTTGTTGTTGACGTTGTTGTTGTTATTTTTTTGACATTGTTGTTGTTGTTGTTATTGTCTATTTGACGTTGTTGTTGTTGTTTATTCGACGTTGTTGTTGTTGACGTTGTTGTTGTTGTTATTGTTTATTTGACGTTGTTGTTGTTGTTTATTTGACGTAGTTGTTGTTGTTGACGTTGTTGTTGTTGTTGTTTATTTGACGTTTTTGTTGTTGTTGATGTTGTTGTTGTTTTTGTTTTTGTTTATTTGACGTTGTTGTTGTTGTTTATTTGACGTTGTTGTTGTTGTTGTTTATTTGACGTTGTTGTTGTTGTTGTTTATTTGACGTTGTTGTTGTTGTTGTTGTTATTGTTGTTTTT